>QJNZ01000258.1:0-109779 GCA_004155055.1 Monosporascus sp. CRB-8-3
CCCCCACGACGGCGCTGCCCACGGGCGCCCCGAGGCCCTTGGAGAAGCACAGCGACACCGTGTCGAAGCAGGCGGCGAAGTCCCGCAGCGACGCGGCGCCGTCGGCCGCCGCCGCCGCGGCCACCACCTCCCAGAGCCGCGCGCCGTCGCAGTGCAGCCTCAGGCCGCGCGCGCGCGCCCACTCGCTGATGCGCCGCGTCTCCGACAGCGGCGTGACGAGCCCGTTCAGCGAGTTCTCGAGGCTGACGACGCGCGTCGGGCACGCGTGCACGTCGCCGTCGTCGAGGACCGCGTGCGCCGAGACGTCCTCGAGCGTCAGGTACAGCCCGTTCGACGGCGCGACGGGCTGCACGGTCGCGCCCGTCAGGGAGGAGACGCTTTTGAGAGGGAGAGTTTCGCGTCAGCGGGATCCGGAATAGGGGAGAGAAAAATAATTACGTACGCCCGTCGGCGAAGTGGGCGACGGGGTGATGTATGTGTTGCGCCTCCTCGACACCGCCGGGGGGGTTGAGAGAGGAAAATGCTGGGCGTAAGGGAAGATAAGACTCACCCTCCCGCCTCGTACTTGATGATGTGCGACCGGTGGTCGCAGAGTACCCCGTACGGAGGCTGCGTCAGCAGCGACCGCAGCGCTACCTGGTTCCCCATTGTCCCCGAGAGAACGAACAACCCGGCCTCCTTGCCCGTGAGGGCCGCGACGTGCGCCTCGAGCTCCGCGGTCGTGGGGTCCTCCTCTAACACGTCGTCAAGCAGCGTCGTCTGCTGGATCGCCGCCAGCATCGCCGCGGTCGGCGTCGTCATCGTGTCGCCTGCATGCATGTCGTTAGGGCTTATCTCCCCTTCGCCTTTTTTCCCCCTTCGCCTCGCCGGAAATTGACTCGGACTACGTCACTCCCGAGCATTGGCCGGCGGCGAGGGCAAGGAGACAGAGATGTGGGGAGAGTGACTCACTCCGCAGGTCAAAGGCGGCCGCGCCCTCGTGGCCTACCCAGCTGCTCGCCGGCGTCTTATGTAGGTCGGCGGCACCGCCATTGGCGCCGTCGTTCGAGCTACCCAGTTGCTGCTCCGCGGAAGCTGGCATCGTCATCTTCGCTGCGTTCGAGGAGGCGTGGAACCACCTGCTCCCGTGATGAAGAAGATTGTCGCAGCACGGCCGTCTGGGCCTTAACAGCAACAGCCGCTGCTGCGGGGAATCCGGCAGGGTCGCACTGCGCGCTACTGCCGTCCGATGACGCCGCCGAGTGGACCGGCTGCTGCGCGCCGCGGCGTCCGCGGTACTCTGGAAAGGCGACGACCTCCCTCCTAGTAGAGGCCGATCGGCGGCGGTGCAATAGCTGCGGATGGACGCCCAGGGGGCCTTTTTCGCGCCGATGTTCCTCATTATGTAATCCATTTCGTGCTGCGTGGTTTCCTCATTGAGCGTCTCGGGAGGCCTTTTCTGAAATAAGATTCGCTGGGCCCAAACCCAAGCCTAGACGCCGATCACGGAGGTAAGCCCTGCCGAGCATATCGGTTGATTTGACCCCGAGATCTTCAAAATCTACTACGAGGTAGATACCCCTATAAGATACCCCTATAAGTATACATCAAATCAGTAATTTCCACCGAGAACTATGAATTAACTTTGTCCTACATATAGGTTGTTCTCTCCTTACAATATGCCTAGATGTACATGAAGACAAGATGCCCGGCCGGACACTTCTACCGTGTTAGCGTCTTGCAGCGTTTACGTTATGTACGCATCGGAAAGAGTCTTACCATTACCTCCAGTCCTGCGGCAATAACCAGAATTAACAAGAGCAGGACGGAAATCGGATACTCACCAGGACATGTCGGAGAGGGCAATCTGGACTCCTTGCAGCTTCAGGACCTCGGGATGTGCCTGCCGAGACTGCCTTCTCGGTGAGCTAGCGTGAAAGGGTCTAAGGATCTCGATCTATAAGTGAACCGGTCATTCACATATCCGGCGAATGACCATAAGGCGCTATCTACGTATGACAATCCCCAGTAACCCCTAACTACCGGCGTTTGCCTAAAAGGGAGAATGGGGAAGATTTTCCACCTTCTTATTGGACCATTTGTGCGATGGTCAGTAAAAGCTTTGACCAACCTTCAGGAAATTGTTATGTTTACATCTTGTGGTCCTTCGTCGGATGTCTTACTAGCAAGAGTGTCTAGGCTCGCAACATCAAAAACATCCAAGTGACGGTTGTCTATATACCGCAGCAGTGAACAAGTTAAAAATTAACACGGGGAGACGTAATGTCGGAGAAGAAGGAGAAGTTCGACGAACATTCCGTCATAGACTGATGATTCTGTTTCGATGCCCGGCACCCGCGGCCTCCGCATACTGGAAGGCAGCTTTGGCCTGACTGCGAATAAAGGCACCCCGCTCAATAAGAAAGGAAATACATTAAGGTGTCTTTTTCCCTTCTATTCTTTCTAGTTCGAACTTCGTCCGGACGGCAAGATTGTCATACAGCAGAATGCCAATGGTTTGCTAAATAGCAGCACTACGTGGCACTGATACGACACATCACATGCTGCGGACCGAGTCCCCAACAACACCGATAAGTATCGTACAAACCTTACTATCTTCTAGATGGCCACAAGGCATCAGCACCCACCAATTTTTACTTAGTCTGACGACTTGGGTCCCTCTAGAGGATACACGTATCCGACCCCTCGCGCTTCTCTTGGTGCATGACTTTGCGGTACTCACGCTCAGCGGTAAAGACGCAAGTCTCGAACGGGGCGAATCGAGATCTCAGTTCTCGCACAAGGGCTTGAACCGTAACATGTCCAACCACGACCAACTTCATCTGAGCGTTCAAGAGGATTCGCTTATCCACCGTTGCGTTGATCCAGTCGGAGATGCCCATATAACGCACTGACCGCTCGCTCGCCATGGGCTGCATTGCCAGGAGCTTCGTGAGCTCGTTTCCGTAGGCTCACTTGGGAACTCTCCTCGTTGATTCTCGACATCGGTTTCCCGCCGGAGGCGAGCCTTCAAGTATTGGGCGTGCCGCTCCGCGTTGTACTTCTCCGTGTAGCTAGCGGCCGTAGGCATTTCGACCTCGCAGCTGGGTACTTCCGCACCCACAGTGTCAGGCTTGACGAGATCCCATACGCCATATACATTGGCACGGAACTGGAGCGCTATGAGCCATGGTGGGTGGGGGTAACCTTCTTTTAGGATTACATCCGCCGGGCCGGGAACACTTCCGTGAGTAGAGGAAAATATCTTTGATCAGCTGGAGAAACGACGACAAGATAGCTACGGTTGAGTTGATTGAACGCGGGGCGCTGAGTCCTGATCAGAAGCGTGAGTTTTGAGAATGCATGGACTAACACCAGAGATGTTAGCGGGGTGTCGAGGCGTTTTCCCTATGTCTGAAGCACTAGACCAGACTTTTATATGCATTTCGACGGAAATTCTCCAGCAGCAGCAGTTTAGACATTCGGTATATATATTCATGTACCTACACATCTAGGTTAGTTCTTTGGAGTGACTGTCTTGAAGCTTGGTAAAAGTTAGTTGCGGGTAAGGAAAACGGTACTTTGTGGCGAATAATCAACGTGCCTTAATACAAAGTTTCAAACTTTCGACACAGTACACTGTTTGTACTCCAAATTTTCTTGCATTAACCGTCCTGTCAGACGTCGCAGCGAACGGGCAAGAGCTCAGCGAGCCCTCTGCAGAACCAGCTGAGCAAGTCAGTAAGGTTCCGGACGGTGTACGTGGGTAATATTCACAGTCTTTGGGTCATTCTCTGTTGTATTAGAAGAGGAGTGTGGTTCACTTAGCATAGCGGAGGGGACCGAGTCGACAAATAAAGCGACGCAGAAAGTTTAACTTCGGGCTTTAACATACATATTTTTACGATTTGCTAAGGCTTGCTATTTCACTCGATAGACTCGGCCTATACACCTCGTATATGCACCTTACATATGCACCTGACAGCATGCCAGCCACCACTTTGCCGAAATATGAACTCGCAACTCTAACTCCTCGGCCCATCGACTCCTTCTCTCGCCTCCTTTTAAGCCATCTTCTACTTTTACGAGAAGCCGATTATGAAACTGCATAAAGCTCTACATATTCCCCACTGTACCATGGCACGTCGATTTATGCTTCCTCGTACGGCGCGGCCCTTTTTCATCAGTATGGCTGCAGCCTCGTTCTTGCCGACTCGACAGTCACGAACGTGGACTGCCCTAACTGCATTCCCAGTGCCTCACCGCTCCATCAGTACCGCACACTTCACTCCCGCCGAACTAGGTCTTTACCTCGACCACTTAGACCGAAACGCAGGCAAAGCTCCCGTTCCAATCCCGCAGGAGCGAATTGAACCGCAATACCTTGTGCCACACGTCTACAATCAGGAATCATCGACCTGGGAGGCCACAAACAGTAAAGCTCAGGCGCTGGCCCGGGCAAGCGTCCTTAAAATCGTCTCCTGGAACCTGGATTGGTATAATCCCGGTCCTGCAGCTCGCGCTTCTGCAGCCATGACATACCTCAGAGGGGTGTTTGGTGACGCACCGGGCAATCTTGTTATAATGCTCCAAGAGGTTTGTTGGGAATCACTTCAAGTCATTCTAGAACATGCATGGATACAACGGAATTTTACTCTCTCCAACGTGAAACCCCCGGAGTCTCTGCGGGCGGACATTCCTGACGAATCGTTTGTCCTATTGGAAACAAAGTGGCATGCTGCACCATATTTCACCCTCATGATGGTCTCGAGGACTCTGCCGATATCGAGCTGCTTTCGCGTCCCATTTACCACTGATATGGGAAGAGACGCCCTTATTGTTGATATTCAAGTACATAATCCTGGACAGTCAAATGCGTCAAAGGAATCGCTTCGTCTTTGCACGACGCACCTCGAGTCACTTTGGGAAGGAAAGGCCTACCGCCTCGGTCAGCTGGCTTTAATTTCATCCTTTCTCAAAGGAACATTAGCTCCGGGAAATGGAATTATTGGCGGCATAGTAGGAGGCGATATGAACGCAATTGATCGGTCGGAGCACGATTACCACATGGCTCCTGAGGTGGAATTGCGGGACGTCTGGAAGGACGTGCCTCCGCCACCCCTACCAGTTCTAAAGCCGTTCCAGAAAGATGTCTCCTACGGCAGGGCCAGAGGAAACACTTGGGGATACCAATCCTCTCGACCGCGGGATCGAAAGCGCATGGACAAATTCCTCTACACTGGATCCCTTGAGACGCTCGCAGTTGAAGCGCAGGATGTTGTCGGTAACCTAGGGCGACTTGGTATAGGACTCAAAACTGAAATGGAGGTTTGGGAACTCGAAACAGAAGGGTTGTTGCAGGTTATTAAGGGACGACCTAGGAAAGAACCTCATAAGACGTATATTTCAGATGAGCGGGCTGCCAAGATGCGAGATGAAGGGGTCTCAAGCCGTTCAAGGTTGTCCCGCAAGAGAATCCATACTTGGGTGAGCGACCACTTCGGAATCACGGTTGGAATTAAAGTCCTTTAAAGGTGGGAATTTGCATGCCGCTTTCTTCGGATATAGTGCCACCGGTATCTCTCGCTACTGATGCTGCTCGCCAGGAGCCTCTCCTTGCATGCAACGCAAATGCAGGTTGTCCAATAGAAACTGTTGTTACAGCCCAATGTCGACGACACCTAGATCGCTACAAAGACGTAGCGACCCAATTGGCTGGGACACTAAAGTTCCCTCGCAGATGCTTGGCGGAACGGGCTGTCTGTTAGCATCACGGTGGTGGATATATAATTGCACTAACATATCACCTGTATTAATCAAAAATACCCCAGGGGGATTGGGCAGGCCATGTTTGGTGAACTGTGCTCTCGGACTAGCGCTTACCCTAAGTACTGTACTATGCCGAGAGGCCAGGGGCTAAATAATAATAGCATCCATTCCGGGTGCCTGCTGGCAAAGTTACGTCAAGCCTGGCCCCTATTTTAAACCTCTTACTACTAGATTCTTTCCAATGCCGGCTCTGTCCGTCGCGATACCTTCCTTGCCGCCGTAAAATACACACATATGCTTCGTTTCACTGATTTGCGGAGGATTCTCCGCTTGGGTTCTGCGGTATTACTGCTTGGCGTAGTCGTCCTGTGGCTGAACCCTGATTGGACGGATCGGTCCGTCCACGAGGTACTTAAGTTCGACCCAGACATTGATATCTCGAATCCTGCAGTCCACTACGACCTGTGCCGCAAACATGGATATACTCCCTTTGAGAAGGCCGCCAGCAGGAAGGTCTACGACCTCATCATGATCAACATGGAGCTCGACTGGCTGGAGATCCGGCTCAACACCACGTACGACTACGTGGACCACTTCGTCATAGTCGAGTCCAAGAAGACCTTCACCAACCGCGACAAGCCCCTTGTCATCAAGGAGAACATGCACAGGTTCGCCGCCTACAGCGACAAGATCATCTACCACGAGCTGGTCATCCCCGAGGGCTTCCACTCGGACCGCAAGAACCCGGCCTGGGCTTGGGAGGACCTCCAGCGCGACGCCATGTACAAGCAGGTCTTCCCGAAGCTGAAGGGCTCGCAAATCCCGTTGCGGGGCGACGTCATCGTCGTCGCCGACGTCGATGAGATCATCCGCCCGCAGGCGCTCGTGGTACTGAGGGCATGCAACTTCCCGCGCCGCCTCACCCTGCGCAGCCACATGTACTACTACAGCTTCCAGTTCCTGCACAAGGGCCGGCAGTGGGCGCACCCGCAGGCGACGTACTACCGCGGACCCGCGCGGACCATCGGCCCCGTGAACCTGCGGAACTCGGACGGGGGTTTCCCGCCGCTGGTCCGGCTCGAGCAGGGCGAACTCTGGAGCGCGGGCTGGCACTGCTCCACGTGCTTCTCGACCGTCGCCGAGGTCCTGACCAAGATGGCGTCCTTCTCCCACATCTGGCTCAACCAGGACGTCTTCCGCGACCCCGACCGCATCGCCGACCGCGTGAGGCGCGGCGTGGACCTCTGGGACCGCCCCGGCGAGGAGTACGAGAGGATAGACGACAACCGCGACGTGCCTCTGCTGCTGCTGGACAAGCCGGAGCGCTACATGTACATGCTGGACAGGGACGGGCCGAGCGCTGGCTTCAAGGACTATCCGAGGCGGTGAAACGGGCGGTACTGCTTTGCATTCAAGGCGCTGGAGGGTTTTTTTCCTGCATCAATATAGATATTCAACAAGAACCATGGGGACCACAGTTTTTTTTATAAATTTTTTTTTAAAAAAATTAATGTTTTTTTATATATATGATTTAAATATATAATTCAGATTTTTTTTTCAGTAGTATTTCAGCCGATTAGGATGTCGTTATGCGACACACAGGATCTGCAATACTCTCTAACGAACTCCGACCACCTGACGCATAATATAACTAGATAATTGCGCATTCAGTTAACGACGTGCTAAAGGCTCTCAGCTCTCTGATTACATCCGGCGCCTCCTATCAAAGTCGGACTCATTCGCAGCCTTCGGCGAATTGCTCCAAGGGTCGGGGGTAAGAGCTCGTAAGTATTCAATGGTTATTGCGGTCCAGTGATATTCCCGCCAGGACACGCCAGGAATGGGATGTAGATGGAGTGTTGTACGCTGCGTGCATCCAGTCGCGGGCTAGAAGCTTGCCTTGGGTATGGAAGGTCTGGAGGATTTGGCCGGTGGGTGGAATCTGACGTCCGAGGGGGACAATCTTGGATAGAGGCATCGCATCGGGGAAACACGATCCGTATTGGGCTTTTTTTTTTTCGCTCCCCATACGCAATTTGCATGATGCAGTAAGCACGCAAAATCACAGCACCGACATGGGCTCGAGTGGCCGGGTATCACAAATGTTTCGTGGAGGAATAGATATCCAGCGGGTTTACCCGGCATCGTTGAAATAATATATATATGCTCCTTGATTTGGCGACCGCCCGAGGAAATTTGAAGAACAGGATTCATAGCACCTTTGGTTACAAGATTGTGGTAAATGTTTGAACAGGCGTCAAAGAAGGCCGTTCTTATTACGCTGCCGCTCCTGTTAGCGAGCTATGAGGTAGAAGCGACGCCCCTCTTAGCGATGTGGGAAGGTCGCTTGTAGTAATTCGAGTACCGCTAATGGGACTCGAAAGTAACATATATATAAGAACAGTCATTGAAAGAGCTACTATCCAGAATATAGTCATCTCCCAAGTGAATAGGATATGGTTCATAAGCAAGCACAAGAGCGTGTGCCATTGGAGATGGTGAACTAATTTTGCTTTCAACATGGCTCGCGGACCCATGCACGAAAATTTGACGATACCAATACGGAGATCTCGATTTCGAAGCCAGACAGATACAGGACGCTGCTGGTCTGTTACGTCCTGGGGCTCCTGAGGAAGCCGACGACGCCACCGCAATACCCCACAAGACCGTCCAGCCTCTCGCATTCCCGAGCCTGGTGCTGCTTCCACTCGCGCAACGCACCCATCAGCGTATCGTTCTCCAAGACCAGGTCGAAGTGCAACCGGAGGAAGACCGTCATCCAGGCCTGCGTGAGCTCGTAGTCCCGGCGCGCCTTGAGGCGGCTTGTCATCGCGCGGATGAAGTGGAGCAGCTCGTTCGACGCGTCGTCGCCGCCTGCCTCCCCGGGACCGAGGGAGCGTAGCTCGAGGTCGGCGGTGGACGGGGACAGGTTCTTCAGGTGTTCGATAAATTCATCGTCTCGAGACCCTCGGTTAGCTAGGGAGCTTAGACATGAAAAATGGGGTGAGCTCTTACAATTCCCAGAAGCAGCACCGGACTGCAGTTTACTCGTGAACAGTTGCTCCATCCTGTTGCGGTCGTATTTCGTGATTCTCGATTGGCTCTGTTCCTCCTCGGGCATCTTACTAATAGCGGCTTGGGTTGAAGAGACGCCGGTTGTCGAAGGTAGAAAGAATGGTGCTTTCTCTGGTGCCTTCGGAGCCTCTTTAGGCTTGTTTCTCTGCTTTATCAGATCAAGATGCAGCAGAGTTTGCCACCTGCTCCGCGGTACTAAGCTCAGAGTCATCATCTCGGCGCTGAGTTGATCCAAGTCGGGCACCGCAATGGCGTCGTCCTCATCCACAGATGCATCCTCCTGGAAAGCTGCTTCTAGTAGACCTTGGCCACCCTCTCCCGACGCCGTGGGGCCGGCTACATGTTGTACCGCACTCTCAGAAATTTGCCTTGTTGGTACATGAGTGAAGAGCGACTTATTGGTCCAAATATTGACCCCGAGCTCCCCCTCAGATGCCGCGGCCAGGTATTCACCAGTTACGGAGAATGCTAGAGCAGTACAGGGTCTTTCCAGCCGGATAGCATCAATAAGATGGCTAGTTGGTAGGTCCCATACCCGCACAATAGAGTCTTGTGACGCCGCAACTATCCATCGACCATCGTTGGAGAAGCAAAAATCGTTGATCTTGCGCTGACATCCCCAGAACTCTCGTATTGTTTGTTTCGTTTCTATGTCCACCACACGGATAGAGTTGTCATCGCAAGAGAACGCCATCAGGTCATTCGCGGCATGGTATCGGCAACCCGTGATGGCCGTCATCGGTGCCCAGTTGATCTCAGCCACCAAATTGCCGGTTAAGAAATCCCAGAACTTGATTTTGCCGTCGAGTGAGCAGCTTATCACGCTCTTATTCATCGAATCGACGACTATCCCTGTTACGGCATTCGTATGCCTCCCGCGTCCCGGCCCGAACCTATCCGTAGCCTTGGCTTGGAGCTGCACAACCGTATCAGCCTGTTTCATTTGTTGCATCTTGAGCTGCCTAGCTTGTGCTGGGGTCAGCTTTGACGGGAAGCGCTGACGGTGCAATCCCGATTGAAGGTTGAACATGTCAATGGCTCCCTCTGCCGATCCTACGACAGCAAAGGTTCCACATGGACTTATGGCGACGGTCGACACGCTGGCCCCGTCACCAGTTTGAAAAGCCCACCTGCCTGCTCTTTTGCGACCCCAGAACCATGTGCGGGCGAACGAGTCATCTTTATGAGCGGTGACAACACTTTCCCAGCCTGTGATACCGCTCACTTCAGCATCCATTGGTTTCTTCTGGTCTCGAGCCTTCTGCCACAATGCCTGTTTACCAGGCATCGCACCCATTCCACCATCTCGGTTGAGAGAACACGCTATACACGTGATCTCGGGCGCTTTCAGGTCCTCAAGCGTGGTAGTGGGACCATGACTTAATGCGCTGCTTGCGAGGACTCCAAACTTCTTGGCTTTCTTCCTGATGTTACCCTGGCTCAACTCGGTGCTCTGACCATCACGCCGAAGACTCCATCCCCATAAGCTTCGGTCCCTGCCACCGCTGAGCAGCCACTTGTTACCAGCTTCTGCACCTTCGAAATCAGAGGGGAGGAACTGGAGACACGTCACAGGCGCCGCATGGCCGCTCCTCGAATGCAAAATCCTGGGTACTGGGGAGAACGGAGATTCGTCGAAGATCCAAGTTTTCAAGGAATTATCCCGACCACTGGTTACAATGACAGGCTGACCGGCGAGGAACTCGATCTTGCTGACCCCGCCTCGGATCAACGGACCTTCTTCCGCCGGAGGGTTATGAGCGCTTCGGAGAACTCCCATCACCCTGCCACCCCCATTGAGATCCCAAAAAGTGATGTCGCCGCTGAGTTGCGTAGCGGTCGCCATGACTCCATCTTTGTGACCATCCTGGCCGGCGCCAAGCCCATCCGTCCGGAATGCGATGCTCGTCACGGGCGCGTCCTCGGTTCCTGCGCTAATCTGAAGAACTGTCTTATCGGTGAGAACATTGCGGATGATCAATGTGCCGTCGGCATATGAAATGGCCAACAGCGAGAGCGCGGGCGACGGTTGGAGACAAGTGACGGCACCGCACTTCGGAGATGGAGATAGGATGGTATAGATCAATTTGCCCGTGGAGACGTTCCAGATGTCGACCCATCCATCCTTCCTCGCAGCAAATACCTTGTTCAAATAAGTAGGCATCGTACAAATGCCTCCCGTGAGCTCGTTGCCCCCTTTCTGCGAAGCCATCGTGAAGAGGGTGGTATAATGCTCCAGCGTCGACGATTTCCACACTTCAATGCGCGTCACCGAGCACGCGAGAATCCAGGAACCAAAGATGACGATTTGTTTTATGGGCTGCTGAAGGTCAAGCGGCAATTCCAGCTCGCCAACCTTCTTCCCTCTCCGAAAGATCCAGAGACCTTGGGTATCCCCATTACCAGCATTACCCCATGCGGCGAAGACCCTGTCCTTCCAAGCACATGTTGCAGTGATATCGGAAGGTGTCTGGGGTCGGGTTATGAAGATAAGATTGAGACCGCGCTTCAAGTCGTATGTCTGTAGCGAGCGCCCTATCGAGGTGGTGATCTGGAAGGTCGTCTTGCCAAGGGGGATCGAAGTGAAGGGCACATTGGTAGGAGAGACGAGGCCGACAGTCTAATAGTTCCAGTCAACATCGGAATGGCTCTGGACCGGCTCGTATACATACCCTATAAGGAGCGAATATCTTGGACTGTCCGGAATGCGACGATTTAGATCTCACATCGGGGCTGAGCTTCTGGCGCTTCACCAGAGGACCCTCTGGTTCTGAATGCGGCATGGGTGACGTTGTATATGGCAGGAAGTCCTGGAAATAATTATGGTAAGACTCCAAACTCATGCGACGATTGAACAACACTACGATGTTCTTTTGTTTTATTTTCCTTATTTCCGTACACCTACTTGGCTGGTTTCTCCTTCAACGAAGCCCTTTTTTTCTGGACGCGGCGGGAGACCCGAAATTTTTGCCAAGATGGTCGGCATGTTTTCTTTAGCCTCAGCGAATGCAAGATAACAGCAAACTGCCCCACCTATTTTATTTATGTACTAAGAGGTCGAATTTTAACATCCCTGTCATGTACTCCCCTAGCGTTAGATCTTACCCTATTACTCTATTGAAGCTTTAATTCATATAAGTGGTTATAGTTTCAAAATCGAATAATACCTAAGTTGTATATTAAAAAATTACGATTTAAAACCTTTACAAAGGGAAAATATGTAGTAATTTATATAAGGTTAATTATTTTAAAATACCACACTGGGATGTTAACCTTATCCGTATGACGTAGCATACATTATACGATAAGATTGACGTACGCAAGTAAAAAGCCCCGGTATTGCGGCTTGCCAAGATTTCTTGCAGATTGACAACACAAACTTGCGGATCTTTTAATTCGTCCATGAATGGATGGCATTGATAGGATCACCTTGTTAGCCAGTCAAACGTCACCGGGAGAGTCCTGCAAACATATCATGGAGCATGCTCTATCAGGTAGCACGAGAACCTCTGATGGTAAAAATTGAAAATAATACTATTTGAACTCTTGCATTCTTTCTTCCTCCAAACTCCTCAGGCATACGGAATACTCCCTCTTTCAGCAAACTCTTGATCCTCTTCCGCATCCCTTCTCCCGATGGCCACCTGTATAAAGACTTTTTTCCCTCCTGCTCCTCTGGACCCACGGATAGCTGCGAGACACAACCCGGGGAAATTCTATTGACCTGCCGTCGGATCCCGCCATTTGTTGAATTCGCGTTAGCCACCGTCGGGGCAATCGCATGATTATCTGGTTATACCTAGAGCTAGACTTGCGTCCAAATTACTGCGAAGTCGCTGGCGCTCGAGAAGACGAGAAGTATGGATTTGTGATTACATTGCAAGAATACCTAGTCTACTCGGGTGTTAGCACTGGAAGATCCACATTAGCTGTAGTTCTTCTCCACCTGTTTGGATCCTCAGAGCCTTGTGAACGCAGCTAAGAAGGCTAGTTGAAGAGGGTCAACAGGTACGACACCGCCCGAATTGCCACCACAGAATAAAAGGGCACAGGTGGCGGCTGTTATTAGTCCCCATTGCAGTCGAGCCGTCTCGACTAGGCAGAATACCTTGAGTCGCGCTGACTGACTTTTATATATTGATCGGGGACCTCAAGCTTACAGACGAACGTTACCTAAGTACCCCGTGATATTTCCCATTGGACTTATGGTTCAGGACTACACGAAAACTCTGATAGATGAACATGTCGGATACCGGGGTGGATGCTAACCCGGCCTGTTCAAATCCGAGCAAGAGGCCTGGACTCTCATCAGCCCCTCGGTCCGCTACTTTCCCCCCGTCTAGTGGTAGCTTCGCCGGTTCTATACTCCCGAGTAGTGGGAAGAGTCGCCATGCGGAGCGCGTTGGAACTACCGATGCCCCAGTCGAGTCTGCAAGCCTTTCGATGCCCTCCCCAACCTTCTCTCTGAAATCCCATCGCTCGTCCCTTCCTTGCAGTCGTCGCGAGTCTTCGACCTCTGATGTTTGGAGGGAGGACTCAAAGCAGGTCGTCAGTGCTGAATCTGCCGCCGGTAGTCTTGAGAGCACCACGAAGCCTCTACCGGAGAGTCAGTCTCCACAAGGCCTTGGTCAACACTTGCCAGCTCACACTGCAAGTCCTCGATCTTCCTTTTCGGAAACCGATGGCTCGAAAAGAGTTTCGGTATCTTCTTTTTACTCCCTTGCATCTGCCCGTGGTGTTCCAGGCTCTACTACGTCGGGTGCTGGCAGCGACGCGGCTCCTGTTCAGCGGTCAGCGTCTGGAGTTATGGCGACTGGGAAAGGGTTGGGACCTTCTCCAGGACAGTCTGGAGCGGGTGTGTCTAACGTGACCGTGACTACATCGTCCCATTCCAATTCACAATCTTCTCCTAATGGAGGCGGTCCTCAGTTGACCACGCAACCCTCAAACCATAACAATCCGCTGGATCACGTCAAAAGAAACCCCCCAGCGACCTCGGGCCAGCCCTCGCGACCTCAACCGCCAACTAGATCTCGGAGTAGGGTTAAGCGCCGGTTCAGTGGGAGTACTGCTGCTAGTAGTCACAGTCCAAGCTGCGAACGGGCTTTGCATTCCAGGGAGAAGGAAGAACCCAAGCCAGCACCATGGGGCATCATCGGCGTCTGCGCGCTGGACTCCAAGGCGAGAAGTAAGCCCAGCAGGAACATTCTCAACCGAATAATAGCGAACCAAGAGTTCGACGTCGTAGTGTTTGGGGACAAAGTAATCCTAGACGAAGGCAGGTCGAGCAAGCTCCATTTTTGCCGTAAATGCAGCGCTAACGGTCCAACAGAAGTAGAGAATTGGCCAATATGCGACTACCTCATATCATTCTACTCTGATGGCTTCCCACTCGAGAAGGCCATCAATTATGTCAAAGCCCGAAAGCCATTCTGCGTCAATGACCTCCCTATGCAGAAGATACTTTGGGATCGAAGGCTCTGCCTTCGGATTCTTGACAAGATCGAAGTGCCAACCCCAAAGCGAGTCGAGGTCAATCGTGATGGTGGCCCGAAGCTCCTGACTTCAGACATTATAAAGCATGTAAAGGACGTAACGGGCGTCAGTCTTGAGCCCAGAGGGCCAGAGCACTACCGTGTTCCCAGAAGGGTCGAATTGCTCGACGATGGCGATATACTCAGCGTCGATGGCACATTATTGAAGAAGCCTTTCGTGGAAAAGCCGACAAGCGGTGAAGACCACAACATCATCATATATTTTCCACGGTCAGCCGGTGGCGGCGCCCGGAAGCTTTTCAGGAAGATTGGCAACAAAAGCTCGGAATATATTCAGGACCTGACTGTCCCACGGGCGATCACCGAGCCGGAGGGTAGCTTTATCTACGAGAGGTTCATGGAAGTGGTAAATGCAGAGGACGTGAAGGCATACACGGTTGGACCCCACTATTGCCATGCTGAGACGAGAAAATCGCCTGTAGTTGACGGCATCGTCAGACGGAATACCCATGGCAAAGAAGTCCGCTACGTCACGGCCCTTACTGACGACGAGAAAGTTATGGCAACCAAGATTGCAAACACGTTCGGTCAACGTGTTTGTGGTTTCGACTTGCTGCGAGCCGGTGGTAAAAGCTATGTGATTGACGTCAATGGCTGGAGCTTCGTGAAGGATAACGATGGGTACTATGATAAGTGCGCTAGCATCCTGAAGGAGATGTTCAAGAAGGAGAGGATGCGTCGAGGTGGGTCGATGTCGATCCCGTCTCCTGCGATCTCTGACGTGAGCGACCCATTTGCGAAAGCCGTGCCCGGGAAGGATAAGGAGGCGCAAAATGGAACATCGCAATCAGGACAGGCGAAGCCGACAGGTAATGCTCCCGTCCAATTGCTCGAGGAATTGGCAAATTCAAACACAGACGAGCCTATTTCCCGAGGCGTCGCGTCCCCGGCGAAATCCGAGTCAGGTGCAGCGGGTATTGCAGCGCGGATACAGAACAGTATATTGAATTCCGTCTCTAGCTCGGCAGGTGGCTCTCCCAACAGCGTCCCAGCTACGGCCCCGCCTACTCTACCAACAACGCCTTCAGCAGGCGTGGAGGACGAAGCCGAGCTGCCTGAGCAGCAACCAACCCCTCCGCCTCCCCCGCCTAAACACTCGTGGAAACTCAAGGGGATGGTGTCTGTAATACGACATGCGGACCGTACGCCAAAGCAGAAATACAAGTTCACGTTTCACACGGCCCCGTTCATTGAGCTTCTCAAAGGCCACCAAGAAGAGGTTCTCCTTATCGGGGAGGCAGCTCTTTCCAGTGTTCTCGATGCAGTGGATATCGCCTTGAAAGCTGGAGAAGAAGACCCCAGCAAGCTGAAAGCTCTTCGCAATGTCCTAGTGAAGAAAGGTGGCTGGGCAGGAACGAAGGTTCAGATCAAGCCAATGTTCCGGCAAAAGAGAACAGCTGAAGGGACCCCTGAAGCGACACCTAAGGTTACCGAAGGGATTAGGCCAGAGTCGGACACCGTGGACGCTTCGCACGGAGAGACAGAGCAAGATGTAGTCCCCGAGACTCGAGTCCGCACAGAGGAAGTAATGGAGACAAGAGGGAGTTCTCGCAAAGACGGTGCTGCTGCTGATGGTAATATCCGGCCGGTGGGCGCGCCGAGACGTCAAGATTCGATGTCCGGCGTGACTATGTCCAAATTTACAGCTGCAGAGAACAGCCTCGTCCTGGACAAGTTACAGCTTATCGTCAAATGGGGAGGCGAACCCACACACTCAGCTCGGTATCAAGCTCAAGAACTAGCACAGAACATGCGGAACGATTACCTACTACTAAATAAACATATCCTTGAAGAGGTACATGTCTTCAGTAGCTCCGAGCGGCGAGTCACTACAAGTGCCCAAATCTGGGCGGCATCTTTCCTGGACAGGAAGGAGATCCCCGATGATTTTATCACGATACGAAAAGACCTGCTTGATGATTCGAACGCTGCAAAGGACGAGATGGATAAAGTCAAGAAGAAGCTCAAGGGTCTGTTACGGAAAGGCAACGAGCGCCCGCCACAATTTGCCTGGCCGGAGGGGATGCCTGAGCCGTCAGAAGTGCAAACACGGGTTGTGCAGTTGATGAACTTCCATCGCCGTGTTATGCAGCACAACTACAACAAGTTGTACAGTGGCGCCGTCAACTCGCTCAACGCCATCAACAATCACGGTTCCGAGAAGTCAAGTGCAGAGGTTTCGACCACATCGATTTCGTCGCTTTCCCAGGTCAACGCCATCAACGCCATCCAGGCACGTTGGTGCTGTGGAGAGGATGCAGAACTATTCCGCGAGCGTTGGGAAAAGCTCTTCGCGGAGTTCTGTGATCACGAGAAGGTTGATCCCAGTAAGATCTCCGAGCTCTATGACACGATGAAATTCGACGCGCTCCACAACCGCCAGTTTCTCGAATGGGTTTTCACTCCTCCTAAGCATATGCTCGAGGAGGAATTTGGTATCACAGTTAGTCGTGACGGCAAGGCCGCACCGAAGAATGGCGAAGAAGGCGGTAAAACAGCCGACGACAGATCGGACAAGAGCCAAACTCTCGTCTCGCCACCTGGAGAGAGATCGGAGAAGCCCGACAGGCCGGACATGCCTAGTCAGGTCGAAATGTCCGAAGCCCAGAGGTCGGTTAGGAGGCTGTTCAGAAGGAGGTCGTGGATGAAACATCCCAACGATATTGCGCCGGCCGAACAATACTTTCACTTATACAAGGGGGGCAACGGCCCAACAAAGGCAAAGACAGACGTGCGATTTGAGCCTCTTCGGGAGTTGTATCAGTTGGCAAAGGTGTTATTTGACTTTATATGCCCGCAAGAATACGGCATTTCAGATACGGAGAAGGTGAGAAAATTGCGAAGGTTCGGTAGAGTACGCTAACTAACACTTGCGACGCAGCTTGAGATCGGACTCCTTACATCTCTCCCTTTGCTCAAAGAAATCGTCCAAGATCTCGAGGAGATGCAGGCATCTGACGATGCCAAGTCGTTCTTCTACTTCACCAAGGAGTCGCACATCTACACTCTACTCAACTGCATTCTCGAGGGTGGCATCGAGACGAAGATCAACCGGAGAGCAATTCCGGAGCTCGACTACCTCTCACAGATCTGTTTCGAGCTGTATGAGTCCGAGAACAAGCCTGCAGCCGACGCGCAGTATCCACCCGGGCATCCGACCTTCAATTACAGCATCCGCATTACTATCAGTCCCGGCTGTCACATCTATGATCCGCTGGATATCCAACTGGATAGCAAGCACTGTATCGGATGTGCGCCACGAAGGAGCCTAACGCCTCATGGCGACTGGAAGAAGGTTATTGAGACCCTGAGGGCCAAGTTCCACCAGTAAGTCGCCACACCTTCGCCATCTATGCCATATTGGCGGAGGACGAGGAGACCTGAAGACCAAATAATGACTATGTCGTGATTTCCGTACGGCCCCGTAACCTTTACTGACTGGCAAACCCATTTCAGAGTCAAACTACCTAAGACATTCCTGGCTGTCAACCTGTCGGATGCCTTCACGTTCCAGGAAAAGGAGCACCATAACCCAGAGACGGACGCGCCTGAGAAGGGAACCTCGGAGGATACAACAACTGCCGACATATTGGACGTGGACTCGGCCGAGTCTGAACCTACAGCCTCGACGTCCGTAGAAGCCGACCAGCCTGACAAGGTTGATCCAGGTCGCGCGGAAGACCAGCCGGACCTCCTGTCGTATCAGGGCTGTATGTAGCTGGATCGATGGTTCCAAGTATTGCGGCAACAGGAGCGCCTCCGAGCCCGCAGAGCCGGTAATGGTCTCTACCATGGGGGTCGTTCCCCCTCGTCATGGCCATGGGCGTGAAGTTAATCAGCGGAGAAGAACCCCGATGTTTCACCTTGTTCTGGCGGTGAGCAAAGAAGGAGATGATGCTTCGGAGACGGGAATCCCATAGGAGTAGCCATGAAACACCGCCGAACAAGCAAGCAAGCGTGGAAGGCAAGGCCGGCCCGACCGCGTCTCATTACAAGAGCATCACATCAGCGACAATGTTTGATTACTTAAGTAGATCCAGGAGGACCTTAGGTGCTTGGCAGAAGCAATCACAAGAGATGAGCCCAAGGGGTCGGGTTGGGGGAGCGAGACCATCCCCACAGCGCGTAGGAATTAGCGCGTTCGTGACCTGTTCTAGGCGAACTTTGTATATAGCAATCGACGCTAGATCCTAGGCAGCATCCATAGCCTACCTCGTATGTATGTATGTTCTAGTCGTCCTGTACCCTTTCTTTTTGGATCGTTATACCTATTTACTTCCTTCCGGGACATAAGGCATCACGCTAGAACCTGGGGTCCCCTGACAGCCCTGTCGACGCTAATGCCTTACTGATATCACGCGCATGTTACCACTAGCAGCTTCTTTTCATTCTGCATGTTTCTAGAAGATTTCTTTTTCCCTCTCTTTCGCCGGTGTCTTGTGTTTCTCAAAAGTCTAACCGCAAATTCAAGCACGGGGTTTGCAACTCCGTACTCACCTTGATTGCTTGCTTGCGCTTATGCTTGCTTGTTTCGCCCGCCTCACCCTGCCTCTGCCTGTCCTGCCGGCTCGGCTCGACGCACGCGGGGTCCGGTATCGTGGCCTAAAGATCTATCCTCGTCTCTCCTTGCTTCATGTTTGTGAGGCGCGGAGGGAATCTCCCGAAGCAGGTATGTAGGAGATAATGTGGGACGAATAAGGAATAACAGGCCCCATATATGTTTGCCTCTCCGCTTGCTTGCTTTTGCCCTGACCGCCAAATGTTCCTTTATGATCATAGCTGGTTGTACACAGGTAAATTACTCCCCGACTCGGGGATTTTGTGTGTATGTGTGTGTGTGTGTGTGTGTGAAAATGGCAGGATCCCCGAGTGCCGACTAGCCGATAGGCAATGAAGCAGAATACTCCGACGTGGGCGTCTGGCTACGGTGAAGATCTCTGATCTGCAGGCCAACGTAGTGTCATCGTCACCGCTCTCAGAGGTCACCCTTGCGCAAGCCCGCCGCGTGGTGGTGAGCATTGTGGACGAACGGTCAAGGGCATCCCCATGGCCGCGCCCACGGATGCCGGCCATACCCTCCATGTAGTACTATGTAACAAGCTATGTAACGAGAAACGAGAGGCGCGCTTATGTAGAAACGCATATGTGCACACACATATAAACAAGGGCCCCCTCAGGGGCCTCGAATGTGACAATTACGGCATGTAGTGGTTCTCACCACGCTCGCCAATCGGACTCGTGGACGGGAGATCCCACCCCGGAGCGAATCTGGCGAACCGAACTGCCGCCCTGTGTGACATACTGGAACGTCCAATGGGGTTTGTAGACTCCGTTTTGTCCCCGGCCTCCTGCTTACGCCAGGCTTGCTAGGTAGTCTAGAGTAGAAACGAGGCTGGACCTCCATTATGCCGACTGGGGGACAGCCCTACAAAGCTGTAAGGCTGTCTGGAGAATTTGTACCCTGGTACGTCATGCCGGAGGCGTAACCAGAAAAGGTAACAAGAACGTCGAAACAGCCCGGTCCCCGCCGGGGCTCTTCAGTCGAATCCTTGTTCTATTGTTATACGATCCACAGAAACGGGCGCCTGCCAAACTTCCCTCTATACATTCTATCTCATGCCACAACCACCACATTTGTACGGCGGAAAATTAAATGTAAGGGCTCTGTAAGTCGGGCCAGATTATAGAGGAATTGCTTGGTAAATATCCCAATCAGACCAGCGCACGCCATACCGCACGACAGCGGATCGAAGCGGCAAAGTCGTCGGGTCCGCTGAATACAAAAAACGCGCTAACAATAAAACACGGAGCCCCTTGTATGGCGGGGGACGAACGGGCCCATCGTTCGAGGACCGTTGGGGCCCAGTTTTCTGGAACAGAAGCGTCCTGATATCAGGCGATGGACTTGCGCCCACTAGATCACGCGGGTGGATCCAGGGGATTGTATTGCTCCGACACCACCGGTTCCAGATCCGACCTTGCTATAGGGAGCGAGCACGGTCATCCGGTAATGCCGGAGATGGATCGAGGGGTGTGTCCTTCGCATAGGATTCGTATACCGACCGTACAGAATGCGACCGGCCCATCCGCCGCTCTAACGGCCGGAATTCACGGGGGGCCCACAGCAGACGAGCCCAGAGAGGGTTCCTTGGAAGGCTGGTTGGCTGCTATAGTCTCCAAGCGGCATGGTTCATGCCTGAATCGCAGGCTCGAAACGCGTGGCGACTAGCATACTATCTAGTCCAGGCCACACTAGCGAGCAACTAGGAACCATAAGCAGTTTCGCCAGAGTTATCTCTGCCGGATCCTGCAAAGACCTTACACTCCCCGGTGTTGGTCACCTTGAGGCCGGTGTCGACGGGGCTACACAACACCCCCCATTATCAAGAACGCAGGAATGACTGTAACTTGAAGTTGAGCTCAAGATTAGATGGAGACCTCCTGTGACAGGCTTGGCAATGCTTGGCTCATAGGGGATCCGCCTCTCTGTCCGAGCAGAGCTTCGAGCAGAATTCGAGAAGGCAGTTGTCGCTGTTTTATTAGACTCTAGTCTGCCTTGTCTGGCATGTGGACCAAGGCTAGGCGGGAGCTCTGGTTGTAGAAAAGGCCGCCATCGGGCATTATGTATCCTTGTGCTGCCATGTGGCCGCATTGGCGCTCTAAGACATGTGTCGATAACGGCGACTACGGTTCATCGCCCCAGTTACGCCCACCTCGCCGAGTCGTTCATCGACCTTGAGCTAAACGCTTTTTAGCAACACAACCGCTTATCACTTTTCGTCCCATACAAACTCAGTAGGCAGTTAAGACAGGGCCGGTACTCTGCCAATGTGCACATATGTGTTATAACTGAAAAGCTACAGCTTCAGCAGTTCACCCTAAAATTTGCACGCTCCCACTTTTAATATATCACTCCTTCGTATTTCCTTCAAAAAATTCGCAAAGCTTCTTTACTATTCTAAATATATCAATATTATAATTTGGTTTCGGAGATTTCAAACAACACCACTACATATCCTGGGACCGTGTGGTTTGCACGCCTTGGAAGGCACTCCAAGTGACTTTCGGGTACGGATTGGCGGAAGTATTGCTAATGTCCACGGCACCTCTTGGTTCGTGTGGGGGAACGAACGACGGGCGGTGGGGTTGCCAGAGAGCCTTTAGGCTCGGGTCGATCAAGGATTCGGCGAGGTGGGCGTAACTGGGTCGCAGTTCATGGGCATCATATGACTTAAGACGTTTGGTGGCTCCATTGGGAGCGCGAGGTACACTCGACGCCTTGCTTTATTGTGGGAGCGTCTCGTAAATTTCCCAGATCTTTGTTTTCGGTAGATTATGTATCTTATCTGGATTCCTAGCCAATTGCTTAGCAGTTAGTCTAGATGGACTCTTGAGGCAACGGGTGATAGTCAGCCCATGAGCTCCATAAACACCTGGCTCCTCCTACAATAAAACAATGTAGGGCGGAAACCAAGTGGAGGGCAGTAGGGGTGTCGTATCAGGGAAGAGTTGTGTTCACCGGAGCAATCCATGTACGCGGGTAAAAGAAGGCTTCCATCTTTGAGACGGATGGTTGTTCAGCCTGGCGGCACAGATTTGCGGTTCTAGGTTCATCAACGAATCACAAGTGATATCTTGATGATTATGAACGATATTGGTACTGCACTCCAGCCGGATAGTGCACCATTTCATGGTTGTAGGCATCGTCATTGGTTGGACCATCAGAACAAGGAAGGGCATTGTTACCCTGGCGGCACTTTGATTGGTCCGTGGCTTGGCAGGGTTAAATCGTTTATCTCCGGGTCTCCTTGAAGCATCTTTAGTATCCATAGCATGTTTGTCCGTACTGGTGCAGAATTCGTCAACCTCGTCGTCTCCGAGATCTTCGACGGCGACCGAACTGGAAGTGCTGCAATGTATATATACCTATGGTGGCTTGGCTTGGGGTCCAACCTTAGGTAAGCTTTAAGAACGATCCGCCGTTAAATAAACGGCGACGGCTACCGACAGATGAGGCTCTTCTAGATTCTCTCTACTCCTTAGAGTTGTCGGGACCCAAGCATGTGATCGCCCGACGCCGGCTGATTCGCAGGTAAATAGCTCGATCTTATGAACAGCCCATTCGCTTCTGATCCAAATACTTCGAATCATAACTCAACAGGGTGCCAAGATGGCTAAAGGCGGCTTAGAGAGTGGCGCCAGAGTTGCAGCGAGTCGTATCCCTGTGAAAAGGCAGAGATTCTCTTTTTGGCCATTTGCAGCGACAACCGACCAATCAGCGTGAGCTCCAGAGGTACTTGCCCGTTGAGGGAGGGAACTGAGCCAGTTTCGGAACCTCGATGGATACTGGTCTTGCATGCTGCTTGCGCGTAAATGTTAAAAGAAAGTATGGGTGCCCTTTGCGGAATGCAGGACCAAGCCCTAGGCATCGCAGAGTCTGGCTATGACGAAGTTCCATGAATGACTGGCCCGCGGAGACAGTTCAGTTCCCGTCCGACACCCCTGCATGGACTGGTGGTACCTTTGTCTGTACCTGGATTCACCAGCCCAAGCAGATTCCCCGGGCCTCGTTCCATTATTAGGCATTCTGGCACCATAGAACCAGTGGCCGCAGGTTGGGCCGCAGTCTCAACGGATCACTGCAAGATCAGCGGAATCGCACTGCGGCGCACTTCATCCAACCTCTGCTGATTCCAAATGATGCAACGAGAGAGGATGCCGTGCATCACAAAATTGGTGATGACAGACACGTCGGTCCAGACAGGTTGCTGCTGCACAGGAGGCGCATGGTAACCGCAAGTCACACATGTCTGTCTTATACCTACCTGACGTATATATGTCCCTATAATTTGTAACAGGCAACGGCGGGGATGACTCGGGACGAACAAGCGGGAGCAGAGCCGATTTGTCCCTCCTCTGAATCCCCACCGCTTCCCGCTCCGGTGACCAAGGATTCTGCTGATATTGCGGGACGCAAGGCAACTGTTGAGCCAAATGGTGAAAACCAATAGCGCTGTTAGGAATCGAACTTAACTCACCATATGGCTCCACCTATAGCAGCTAATCAATCCAAAACCGCATTAAAAGCGATGCAGCGAACCGGAACAGGAGGCTGGAGGTGCTGAGCACTCCACGTGCTGATGTTGTTGTATATGAGTTCGTCGTCGAAGCTGACTCAGTTTTAACGCGGCTTGATAGGGAGCATGAACCGGAGCTGGTGCGTCATCACACCTGCCAGGTAGGAGTGCCGGAATCCTGAATTGATATCGAGAATGTTTGTGAGCCGGAGGGAGTATCGGTTCCGTATTTGAGATGCTTTAATACGTTGCCCTCCGTATGCTGAGGTTCAGACCCCAAAGAATTTGGAAAGAGCAGGGGAATAGATGGGGCAGGCAGATTCATCAGTGACTGCAGAGCACGACATTAGCGTGTCCGCATCCCCGGTATCGGTGTCAGTGTCGGGCCTGGCAGGTTGGGAGGTTCGAAGCTGGTGGCATGGAAATAGGGCATAATAGTATCAATACGAACTACTAGTGTAGGCCAGCAGAACGCCCAGACCGCTCCGGCATCCCCCATTAGCAGCCAAACGCCGTCGTATCCTCGCCCCCGCGGTGCTATTGTGATCGTGCCATCAGCGACGCACGTAACAGGCCACTAAACTGCACGAGGCTAACAAGCTGACAGAAGGTTTCTATATACACATATCTCACGAATGTAACAACGTTGAAGATTCCGCCAAGCCAGGGCGTTGTGTAACATCAGATCTTAGGGGCTTCCGCTCCTTAGCAGTAAAGTGTTAAATCGGCGTCTTAATATGTTCTGGACTGGTCCATTCTACGGCAGACCTGCCAGAGCTGACATACCCGCTGTGAATATATGATCTATCCTAGATTGGCTCCCTTTTCCTCGATTTCGACCATATAATGCCACGACGCTTATGAATGCCTTGCTAATGTCTATCGGATTGTGCCTGGTTCCGCATCCCTCGAACCAAACCACGCCCGCCCCGGAGAGACCATGTCACATGATCAATACGCCTTCTGTTAGCGGTCAGTCTTCCTCCCTTATGTTAGCCATGGGATATGTCATTTTCCTTAATGGTAGATGATAACGAAGCGTTTAATGGTCGGCACCGGTCGCAGGTGCAGGGCGGTGCTTTGGGTATGTTATCCATCAATACCATAGCTACACAAGATCTAGGTAAAGGAAGGCACTTGCGAAATCTTGACGACGAGCGCCGGTTCAAAGGGGTAGTACATCTGTATACCTCTTGACCCCAGCGTTTCACAGAACGCTACGCTGAGCGGCACAGGTCGAGATGGTGGGGTTGGTTCTCGCCTTGAGAGGTCCGATGCGAGGTCCCTGTCAACCCCCGACCGTCGAGGATCTCACATCGGGTCGTTTATATTTGCTTCTGATATCTCTCCAGCGGGTCTCGATCCGCCCTCCCGTACCGTGATAGCCTCTATGGTCGACCAAAAAATTGCCTCAGACCGGGATGGATGTTGCATCGCAAGGACTTGCTGCCATGGTTCAGACGCATCATCGACTTGAATTCCCCAGCAGACCCCCATTTCCGGAGCCTGAACAGGGGTATCCACTAGGGATCGAAAATGAGTTACTCGCCTAAAATGGCAACTCTGTTGCTGCCTGGGAACAGTGGAAAGATATGGAGTACGAAGTTGTCAGCTGTAGCTGAGTTGATATATCGTGATCTGGATGATGACGATAGGAGTCTGGCGCCCTATTGGCCAGGCGTCCAAAGGAACAGGCTTGGGCCGAGGAGCATTCTCCGATCCCAATGTCGCACATGGAGTTGCTCGAGCACTTAAGATGATATACAAGTGTGCGCGCTTGCTGGTTCATGCGGCCGCAGGCTGTTAAATCCTCATATGGACATCTAAAAGGATGAGCAGTAAAATAAATGCCCAAGTAATAAACCCGGTAAGGCGAACAGCATTTTGAAATATGGCATTGCTAATGTGAGGCAACCGGGATACCGTTGCTACGTCCCCAGCCCAGAAGATGCGCCTAAGCGAACGCATGCGCATATAAGTAGCCGGTACATGAATCAAGATATCCTTTGTAAACATAAACGTAAACCTTATATAAACAAAATTTTAATATAAATAAATACATAACATACCCAGTTCAGAGAAAGCTTGGAACTATCATTTTACCGTTTTATTTTACATTATTAACTACGAGAAATATTGAACAGTTACGGTATTATGAAGTATGGTAGACTTAAGCCTAGATCTGACATGGATCGGTCAACCGAACCGAGCCTTATCCACCTGTAGGGAATAACGAGTTCCACACTCGCACACCATTTCCATGCGGGCTCCACTCAACGCAACTTCCATGACACGAGTGCCGGTAACTTAGGTACATCAGGACCAGACGGCACAAACGCAAGGATGGTAGTTGCAAACCGTTGTTATGCATATGTCAATGGGCACCAGTTGCATCCACATTGCCCGAAACGGCTGTGTACCTTTGTTATCTTTCCTAACTTGTCACATCAAATTAGCAAGGGTCTGGCTATTATCCCTTTCCGATTCTCACCGATTCCCCTCCCAAAGAGCCATTGATTAATGGCTCCTTTCAATTTCAACCAGTGGTCTATTCGTACATCTGTGTATATAAGTACCAATTCAAGCTTTGAGCCCCCGTTGAGACAGTCCCGCACCATCTGCCTAGCAGCACGGGCCGTCCTGTACGATCTAACGGCCACTCAAGGGATCCTTTCCGGGCCTTCGCCATGCATCCCAAGTCTACATTATTTTGGGTCTTCCTTGTTCTCTGTCTCATAAGTACCTAGCTCTAGCATTGCGTCATGTCTTAAAATGTCCATATCATGTCCATGCTGTCGAGAGGCCTACCTTGCGAAGCAGTTCCGCCAACTCCGCGTCACTCCAGACACGCTTGATACTCCCGCATCCGCGTTCTGGCATTTCCCTGGGTCTGTCCCTCGCGGAAACATGGAGTTCTTTCCGGGAAACAGATGCTCGTCGTCATAGTGCCAGGGGGTTAACCAAGAGCATTGGTACAGACATACATATTTACTTGAGCCTCCTCCCCTATCGCAACTCCAACAAGCTCTACCTTAAAGGAAAAAAGAAGAGTCGACGACAGGTACATCACAAACCAACTTGATTGATTTTTCTGCTATTTCTTCCATATTTCTCCCCATAACTACCTCGTCCTGTGCTAAGGCATACCCGCCTTGTTCTGCCAACAAGTTCTACAAACAACCCTCTTCCTTCCGTCTTCTATATCCACCTTGGCAAACAGACACAAGATTCCCAAACTTGGATCTTAGAGCACTCGACAGTCCTTGGCCCTCGTAAACCTTATAAAGCCTGTGCCCTCGTTACATCCAGCGAGCTGCCTCCATCGACTTCCAAGCATCCAGTTCCTCATAATCAGTCGTCTTACCTAAACTTACTCACATTCTTCTCACTCTCTTTTCAAGGTAAGTCTCTGATATCGTCACATTGCTTCCTGGTTACCAGCATGTAGCTAACCTACATCAGTCCCTCCTCATAAGCAACTTGCCTCTGTTCTACAAAGTTTTGCCCAGTAGTTCCTCCAAGAGAGCTTAGGCAAAGGATACACAATGGCCGTGGCGTCAACCTGTGCGCATTCGTTCAGAATGATCAAGTCAGACAACACTTTGGTCCAGTGGACTTGCAACCTGTGTCATTCGGGTCCTCACTGGTGGATTTTCGAATGCAGATACTGCAAGGTCCATACGTGCCGGGCATGCGCTCACAATGTCTGAGGGCTCCTCGGCCCCGGCCAGACAGTCGGGCCGGCCTGTTCTTTGTGGAGTGTGGGTTAAGGTATGTCCCTGTCTGCCGACCTTCTTGGGCCTCCTCACATCCTCGCTGAATCCTCACCTTGGGCCATCACAACATTTCAGAAAGCGTTTTGCTAACTGTGAGCAGGGCAGAACTCATCAGTTTCGCCATAGATAGCCAATTCGAACCAAAATCCCTAGCTGAGACACTAGCCCGGAATTGCCGGCAAGAGAGACCAGGGCAAACTTTCCGTAAACAGACATGCGCATGGTTTTACCCTGGTGCGAAGACGCGAAGAGCTCTCACCGGAGGTTCTCATTAACTGCGGCTGTCGTCGAATTAGTTGTATCAAGCCTTTCAGACAAGTCACGTCATGTCATGCACCGGCAGTGCATAGCCATCGCAGTCGACTGAGCCACAGCTTGACGACACCCACTTCTTGTATGGGAGCCTTGCGATAGCATCGTCAAACCGCTAGGAGTTTGGGGAGATTATTGCTGCCTTTGGAATGACTTGGTTTCTCTTCTACTATGTTTTGTTTCGTATTCCCCAACTATCATCTTGGCCTCCCTCGTGTTTTCTCTCCCCTTGATAGACGAATGCACCGAATCACTTCCTTACGGATTATGCGAGTCTTATGCGCAGAGGACTGCCGGCAGTTACTGTCTTTCCCGTTAGTCTCATCATTTGAGGAGTTTGTGGTCTCAGCAAGGGGGAAATTATGTATTAGACCGGAGTACAATCTTGTCCTCGGAGTTTTGTTGTTATCAAATGAGTTATATGAATCGTTTCTTCTTTCTCTTCCTGGGTTATGGTGTGTACTGGGACAAACAAACTTGATGAATTAGAAAAAGACACAAAGCATCTGGTTACTGCAAACGACTGTTTGTTCTTCCCCCCTTTCATGGTCTCTGGTGACCCTACTATTGGTTCCTCTCATCTTCGCGTTGCTCAGTGTTTTGGAATAGGAAACTCACAAACGGTATAACAGCAAGGTGTTGGCAACTACTACATCGTCTTTTCGTCAGTTCTCAGATTTCTCCCAGCTAGATCGATCTCGTTAGGCGGAACAAGAAAGGTCGCTCATGCCCATGAGAAGAAAGAACGAAGGAAAAAAAAAAGGGGAAAAAGAAAGGAACTCTGTGCAGGTGCTATACCACCTCTACGTCCTGTTGCTTTCTTGCTTTTTCCTGAATTACATCTTCAGCCTTCGCGCAGACGGACAGTCATACATACAGACGCGCTGGTGTGCCACGTTTCCGCCGTCGCTACGGCGCTTGCCAGGTCGCCTCCGTTACTGGCGGCGCATGTTTTTGTTGCCGTCGTTTCTGCTGCCATGTAAGCGCCTCGTCGTCGACAATGAGGCTGCGAAACCCGATAGTACTTGCTGTTGGGCAGGGCTGCGGTGACGCCGTGTAACATCGAATTTCCCCGTTTTCCCCGCCCCCTTGTCTTTAATACGCGACATTTCTGCAAGGTCCCGGTCTGGCGAAATTTCTGGGAAAAACGCTTATTAGAGCCATACACAGGGCCGATTGAAGTCGCGCGGGAGAAAGCCGTTGGCTGGAGGCGTGCCGTTTGACACCGGCAAGGCCCAAATTCCCCCGAGGGGATACATGACAGACGCATTGACAGACAGATACAGACGTCAGTCAGCCCTAGGCAGGGTGGGCATTAATAGGCGGGTGTAGGGTAATGCGATGAGTGGCTTCCACCTGTTACTCTATGGGACGTGTGTACAACGAACGGGGGTCTCTCGCCTTGCTCCTGGAGCGCCTCCACCCCCCGTCGTCCCAATGGGCCCGAGCCATGTGGACACCATCAGATCGAACAGGAATTTTGTTAGGCACGGTTAGCTGATCGGGCCTCACCTCTAACGCGGCCAGGCCAACCTTTCCTGCCCACTTACGATCCCGGGTTGTAGTACGACCGCCCCCCTTGTGACTTCTAGCGTCGATTTCCTGCCACCAACCTGCCCTGCGTTCTTTCCTTTTTCCCTAACTGGGTTCTCCTGTACCTGTGCGTATGTGTGTTTGTGTGTTATGTGCTCTTTGGCCAGCTCCAGACGTCTCGGTCACTGATCCGTCTCGTCACCACCACCTCGTCCCCCACAGCGACGTTGGCTTCAACGCCGCCGCCCCGCGTCATCGTCTCAGGGCGTGCAGCAGCAGCATCGTAATCGGAACCAGGCGACGTCGGAAGCAGGAACGCGTAGCGGCCGAATATCGGCGACCACCTGTTGCCTTTGTCGACCCGCCGGTCCCTCATCAGCTTCTTCAGCACGGCGCCCCTCTCCCCCTCGGCTGGGCGCCCCGTGTCGTAGTCGATGTTGATGGACAGGCAGCGCGCACAGTTGGCGGTCAACGCCAGCCGGTGGCTACCGCATATCCGCAGCTCGCCCCAGAAGTCCTCGTCCCACGCCTCGAGCCTCGGCTGTGGCGATGCCGGTGTCTGTATTTCTATCTGTGCTTGACCTCCCCGCTGCTGCTGCTGCTGTCCTCCTCCGCTCTCCGTGGTGGCTCGCATTTCGTCGTCATCACCGTCGCAGTTGTTTCCATCGCCGTTGCCGTGGTCGTAATCGTCGTCGACGACGATGTTTGGCCGGAACACTATCATGTCCACGTCCTCGCCCTGCGGCAGCCGACTGCTAACATCACGCAGGGAGGCTCCTGACGTCACCAGGAAAGGCGCCGCCTCGTTGAATGTCAGGAAGTCTTCTTCTCCGCCCTGCTGCTTCCTCTGCTGTTCTCCTACTTCGCCGCCGCTTCCGATAACATACGAGGCGATCGCCGAGAGCCAACTCCGCTGCTTCCTCGGGACATTCTCATTATTATTATTGTTGTTGTTGGGCGAGTGAGCCAGCACAGGGCGCCTGCGGTCGCCGATATACACCAGGATCACCTTGTAGCCGAAGCGTGACGAGAACCAAGCATCGTACGGCTCGCCCATACGGTATGCGGTCGTCGTGCTGCCGAAGAGCCGGACGCCGACGGCCGCCAGGCCCCCAGTGCTCGGGCGCAGGGGCACACGCAGCGCTGCCGCCGCCGTGTCTCCCTGCAGCTCCCGCGGCTCAGGCGTCGGCATCGGCTTCTTCTGCTCTGACGGGTCACGATACGTGACGACGACCGAGTCGCCCTCGATCTCCTGGTGGAACAGCACGGACTCCGGGAAGTGCACCGGCTGGATGTTCCTGTGGCTGCCGTCCGCCTCGACCTTCAGCAGCATGAAGCGGCGATCGTGCTCCGGGCCCTCCCTCCGCAGCCGCGTCCGCTGCACCGAGAGCGGCCGCAGCGACTTGATGGGGTAGATGTATAGCTGGAAGTGGCGGGCAGACGGTGAGCGAGCGGCCGGCCAGCTGGGTTGCCCTACTGCTGCGCACTTACCTCGGTGATCTTCATTGCGCCGATTTATGTGTCTAGATAATTTTAGGGGAGGTCTTGATGCTCGCTGAAGGCGACTTAATAAACCTACCTGCTTCTTACCGGGTTGGTGGCTGACCCCCCGTTCGATGATTTGTCTAGAGAATAATATGGCGAACTGGCGACTTGATGTATACTAGCGTTATCGGCGCCTATTCCCCACCCTTTGCCACCGGGTAACGTTGCTACGTACGTAATAAGGAGTCCAATAGAGTATACAGATTCACGTGAGTTCCTATTCTGGCATATTGCTACCCTGTCAGCTTGATACCTATGCGGAAGTATCGCCGCGTCACCATTTGAGTTTTTCATTGCCTTTGTCTTTGGCTTCGGGCAACCGGTGCACGACCTAATATCAGATCTCAAACTCGTTCGTCGTGACGTTGACGAGTTGCACATGGACTTTTATTAAGCCGAGTATCTTGGAATAGAATTCCGTCGCCCTAAGAGCGCCACTCGGGTAATGCAACGAAATGTTCTTACGAGGGTCTTCCTATAGCTCCCTCTATCCCATGAGTCTCCTCGCATTTCTTCCATTGCGGCCTATTCAGTACGCGCAGAATACGTTGCTCTATGCCGTAGTTATTGCTCCAAGATATCTCAATGACTTTGCGTCAATAAGGGGCAGTGAGCGTATATTGGAATCGGAGCGACGAAGTGTATGGACAGCATCACCTTCTAGATTGGTTTCTCGATTTACAGCTCATGACATCATTAGTAACAGCCGCATCCATAAGGCTCTATGCAATGCGCCCACCTGATCGGCAGTCGCAGTAACGGTAGAGTTAGCATCGTCGTGCTATTTCACAGACCAAATTTTCGGTCCTTGAAAGCCGACAATGTTTGGATAATTCAGCCGGCTACGTAATCGCAGAATCATACGTGTAACGTTACTACACTTGAATATCGTATTGTTCACGAAGACTAGAGCCTCAGGAAGCCAGAATAACAGCGGAAGACGGATGAGTCCGGTATCACGAGGAGGAGCATCCTAGGAAGATGCTGGGAACTTGATTCATGTTTCTTTGATCTCTTTTTCTGCGGTCCGCCTAGAAAAGCCGTAATGAGCCAGCTCACTTGATCTCCAACCTCAGCGCATCATATTGGACATAGACCGAGTTCGGCAGGATTGCGCTCTCATAGTTAGTGGCGTTGAATGGCAGGCTTAGGGTGATCTCGTTCTCTCCCTCTTTGAGCACAGCGGGGTCAAAAACGAACTTGTTCGCAATGTTGTAGCAGACAACGGCGGACCTCACTGCGCAGGAACTGCTCTGGTGGTATCTGGAAGAGCTGTCAGCCTCGAGTTGGACCAACTTTCGCTTGGCGAACACTTACGGGATCACCCAGGGCTCGAGGTCCTTTCCGTTGATACTGACGGTGTATTTCAAATTCGAATGCGGTTCGGAGGCGTTGAAGATGTCCGTGTTCCCGGCGGCGGTCTTTGCGCCAGCGAGTTGAACAGTGAAGGTAGCCTGCTGTTTTTGTTCGAACTGTTGCGCCTCCAGGTCGAAGAGGATAGTCCAATTGTTGACATTCCCACTTCCATAGTAAGGCTCAGGACGGACGTGGTTGGCATAGCCTCCAAACACACTCCAGTGAACGTAGTTCATATCCTGCGCCACATCGCTCTCGCCAACCTTAAACTTCACGCCATTCGGGAAGTCGTCCACGAAGTCATAGACGGCCCAGTAAATTCGGTATTGTTCGGGATGAAGCGGGTGAGTCGGATCCCGCTCATAGCCATGCTTGTATTCGCCGCTACTCTTGTCAGGCGTGCCGATTCGGAATATCTCATCTCCTTCGCCTTCTTCCGACCATTGGACTTGCATCACCTGCTCTTTGCCCGCGGCGACTTCAACATCATCCTGGATATACTGCCCAAATATGTCATCTGCGTAGATGGTGAGTCTGTAAGTACCGGCTTTCACTCGCGGTATTCTCGCGTTTCCGTTTTCATCGATCTCGGTCCAGTATTGGTAAACTTTCGGGTCGTAGACGTTGTCTTGAAAGTCCAACCCGTTCTCCGCCAACACAGCAATTGCATTCTTCGCATTGTCCGGCAGCTCGACCTGAAGTTTTAAGATACCGCGCTCTGAGCCGGTCACATAGTTGGGAACATGCTTGGCGATCGAGTCATAGAATCCCGTGTTCCAATCAGGATCTGCATACTGCGCTGCATCCGCTCGAAGCGTGAGCAGGTCAGTGCCTGCAGGGAAATGGTTAAAGTGAAAGTATTGCTATCAAAATCAGCCAAGTGACGTACGCAAGGCCGCATGCATATAGGAAATGCCACTTACTGGACCAAAAGTGCGATCATAACCATTAGTGATGTTTGGCTGTTCGAACACGTTAGCAAAATACCTTCTACATCTTTCTAGCTGACTTACCGTCTGATCACCGTGATGGTTGGAGACTACTTAGAAGTTAATAGGGTGGCAACACGAAATTAACCAGGGAAGGGCAAGACAGACCCATGTAATCATAGACAATCCCATCCACGACGAGATCGGAATGTAATGGGCCGCCATAATACGTCTCCTTTGTATTCATGACCAGCCATATGCCAAATGTGGAGCCATCAGAGGTCTTGGAACCATCGGCATACCTATTAATCCATGTAAGCTAATATTTACGTGGCTCCGTCCAATGGGGACCAACATTCCATGGGCGGTGTGCTTTCTCCAGGTATCCTGAAAAGTGTACTTTGTAAAGTAATCCGCTTCTTGCTGGACATCTGTGATATGTTAATACCTTATATCTCAAGCTATTACCTGATTTGGGTTTCCGTCTAGGGAAACGGGTAGAAGATAATAACAAGATGATATGGCGAGAAATGTCACTGATACATACTACAAAGGCGTCAGTTCGAGTCTAGCTTGACGTCATGAGCATCACGGCTTCGTGATGCCGGCGCAGGGATGTTTTTAATCGTACCAAGGATCGTCGGGTGTATTGCCCAGATACCACGTCGCGTCCTGAACTACGACTTGGTTTGCGATGGCTTCCGCTCCAGGTAACGGCGCATATTGTACTTCATTTGTCGCAAGATGTGTCCAGACGTCAGAGTTAGGTCGTAGGAGGGTACGCAACTCCTGTAAGTTACGCAAGAATGGCGTGGTTTCGTTATGGTAGGCTACACGCGAGAACGTGTGCAGGCCAGTTTCGCCATCCCTTAGAAACCAATACTGCTCCATCACTTGGCCGGTCGGCGTGTAAGTGTCCGACATCCTGATACCTCCATAACTAGTATTCGTGGAATCGACCCCGGAATAAAGCTCATACGTGGGTTGCATCCCCCCCGGCGTCCAAAAGCCGGATGGGGTACTCCCTGATAGTCAGCATCGCCTCTCTTGTCCATATGAGCTGGATATTCACCAGTAACAATCTAGGTAGAAGCGGCCCTTAGAGTTTGCCCGGGGACCAAGCAAATCCTGGCCATCAAGGTGCAACGTGATCATGGCACCAGATGCCTTGTCCACGGCTGTATAGAGACGATCATTATTGAGGACGAGGTGTGTTGCATTTTCCTTGGCTACTAGCTTTGCAAATCCACCGCCCAAAAGGGCAGCGGCAAAGAGAGACGTCGTAGTAGAAGCTGAGAGCAGCATTTTGCCCAATTTTGAACTGCTTAACAGCTCAGGAGCAATGCCCTATGCAGAGGCGCACAGCATGCAGCCCAACCTTTATTGTTTCAAATCCGTATCCTCGGTAGCCATTTCAATGCCGGCGCCCCGTACTAGGGCCGAAGGAGAATCATTACTCCAGATATCTTCGGTACTATGCATTCGTATTTTGCGGGGAATTGTGGGGTGATCTAGATTTCGACAATGACTTTGCACGGGAATTGGCCCTCTTTGGGACTCTGTACGGAGTCATTGCGGAGATCAAATTGGAGAGCTGTCACGGTTGGATTCGGTGTTCGGCGGAAGGTTCAACGAAGGTCGAGGGCGTCACCGCCACCTGCATCAACTGCGTCGCCTTATCCTACCTATCTTCTAGCATTTCGCTAAGTCGAACTGCTGCACTTCTGGCTCCGTGTGGCATTGAATATAGCCTTGATTATGTCAGGCCGATTCCGTGACAACAGGCGTCATGACAAACATGTTTCGCACCATATCTGTCCTGTCTGTATTGACAAATCACCTATTTAAGTCATCGATGAGATGGGGGACACCCTGACCCCAATCTTCACCCATAAGACACAAAAGCCTGCATGCTGGATCAGACGTCGCGTCGAATGAAACCAGCCTTTTTACAGGAACCCTATGGTTAACAGCCGAGGATGATCGTGATCATTGCCAAAGTAGACGCTCACCCAGAGGGCCTAGAGTCTAGGAGAAAGTCACGGGGTCCATCACATCTTTATCGGAGCATATATGTATTTTACCGGGTCATCCTCTCCAAATAGGGCTCATCTGTCGTCCCTACGTAGCAATTGCAACGCTGATCCGGAATTGGCAGTCAAACTTTGATGAGACCTGCCGATGATACCATCAACTACAACGAAGCAGCTCGTCGTCTGTGTCGTAGCTACCAGAGGATTCGCTGATAATGACAGCAGCTTCCGTGTGACTAGTACAAAGCTTAAGGAGTTACAGCGGCGGAAGCACATAGTAGACTGCTTATGGTTGGAGTCGAGTCAAGATGATCAACCAACTGATAAGAGTTTAACCAAACAAGCTGTAGATCCAATGTAGATCAACAGGTAGTTGCACTTCCCTTCCCCTTCCCAGGCCGTCGGGTGCATGTTAGGCTTTGAGGATTTGATCGGTTAGTGCTAAATGTTCAGCCACAGCTTTAAAATGGTCTCAGCCACGTTCAAGCGTTCTATCAACTCCAGATGGGTTAATAATACAAGTCGCAGGGGTACTTTTAGTTAGTTACCCTCCATTGGGCCACTCTATGTGTAGATTTGTATAGAAAGTTTTATGGGGATGTGGCCTCATCGATTTCGTTCAAGGCCGATAACCGAGAATTGGCAGACTGCGATAACGGTAAGCATCGGCAGAACGATCTCCGATATCCAAGCCCATACAAACTTGATATGATGCTACCTGGTTGTAAAATGGCCCCCGGTGGAGGTAACTAACTAAAAATACCCCTGCGACTTGTACCAACAATACCTAGTGGTGTGGTAATGTTATGTAAGGGTGCCCCTGACAAGACTTCCACAAGCGCGTAGGTGGATCCTCCTGACGAGCGCTTACACGTTCGTTAGCCGCTTTATGATTCCCATAATCGATCAGTATTCGGTACGAGCCGCCCCTCCAATTCCCATTAGGTACTTCATGAAAGGCAAGCTTTTCAATTAGTTATACTTGTTACGTAGATGCTCAGCTATCCGTTGAGCTTTCTCACGTGGTGCGAATGATCAATCATGGGAACAGTTCTCTCTAATTTCGTCTTATAAATGCTAAAAATCTGACCAAGGGTTTTAGTAGGAAGCTCTAGGCGCAGCGTGGCTAGGCAGGGTTGCATTCGTTTCGTTGCCGTTCTGTCCGTCAGCCGAAGCTGCAAAGTCATGCGAAATAGCCCTGCACAAATAAATCTCCACTTGCCATATGCGGAATTCGTCTGATACCAATAAGCCATTGGACCCATTCCAATTTGAAACATGTCGCCTAACCCCCCTATCATTCAGTGCCATTGCCCAGATTTTTTCACATCCTACTCCTTTCCACAGTTTGCTGCGACGAGGAAATGCGGTAAAACACCCCCCACATGCCGACCTCGAGGGCGCGGGTTGTGTTCATGCGGTCCCATGCATGCCGTTTGGGCAGACATGTGTGAGAGATCCCGCTGGCGCTATGTTATCCAGCGCATATCGTCAGGGGTTATTCACCCGTGTTCCCTTAATCTTTGCCGCTCCATCAAAGTGGTGGGGATGGGCTCTCGCCCCTGTATCCGAGATTCCTCGTCCCAAGCTTACTTGGTCCTCGTATGTATATATGATAATGCCCGTCCGAATGTAAACCTCCGATGTTTCCTGGTGACGATCCTGCTGTGTAGCTCGCTTTCCCCTCGCCAAAATGGTTTCTCCTTCTCTCATTGGCGGGCTGGCCTCGCGTGCTGTTTTCTTAATGTCTTCTCAGGGCAACTTCAAGCCCCAGGCCGAGTATCAAGCCAACACTATCGCCGCCGTTGAAACCCTTCAGGGCTGGTACAATCGCGCGTCGGGATTGTGGGATACGACGGGATGGTGGAATAGCGCCAATGTCCTTACCGCTCTCGCTGACTTCGCCGCTTTACATCCAGCTGCCTCGCGTGAACTTGGCTTAGCGGAGATCATGCAGAATACTTATGTGCAAGCACAAAAGACAACCGTCCAGGCGACCAAAATTCTTTCATTCACTGGCTTACCGACGTCAACGTACTTCCGAGTGCCAAAGCTACGTATCTCGCACAGGGGGTTCGATGACTTTCTCAACGACTTCTATGACGATGAAGGATGGTGGGCGTTGGCATTAATCCGTGCCCACGACCTTGGTGTTCTGGGTCTAGGAGATGAGCGGTATCTCCCACAAGCAGAGGAGATCTTCGAAGATATGAAGAAGGGCAATTCAACCTGCGGTGGTATATACGTGAGTCACACCTAGGAATATTCCCTTGCGTCAAAGTCGCCGATCCAGGGACGAACTTCCACGGTTGGGAGTTGTAGGAGCTCCAGTTTCCTAATACAACTTGTTTTCACCCACTCTCTCCTAGTTATCTGCAGTAGAGCTAATCCTGACGCCGAAAATTGCAGTGGAGCAAAAAGGTGAAATATACCAACGCTATTGCCAACGAGCTCTACCTGTCCACGGCAGCATCTCTCGCCAATCGGGTACCAGGAAAGAAAGACTACTATCTGGATATCGCCCTGGCTCAATGGGACTGGTTTAAGAATAGTGGAATGATCAACAAGAACAACTTAATCAATGACGGGCTCACGGATGACTGCGAGAATAATGGGCTGCAAACATGGACTTACAACCAAGGCGTCATCCTGGGCGCTCTGGTCGAGCTGTCTACGGCGACTGGCGACCTGTCACTCCTCGACGAGGCCACCAAGATCGCCATTGCGGCCATCACCAACTTGTCCGAGGACGGCGTGCTGCATGAGGGATGCGAGCCGAGCTGCGGAGCCGACGGTGCTCAGTTCAAGGGCATCTTCATGAGAAACCTGCATTACCTACAGAAGGCGAAGCCCAGCGAGCCCATCAAGAACTTCATCCTTAGGAACGCGGACGCGATATGGGCGAAGGACCGGAGCGAACGCAACGAGCTGGGGATCACCTGGAACGGCCCCTACGTAAATGCTACGGCGGGCACCCACAGCTCGGCCCTCGATGTGCTCGTGGGAGCCATCGCTGTCTCTTCTCCCGTTTGATACTCTTTTGATACCCTTTGCTTTTGTCTCACACGGTGCGGAGGTGTCATGTTTAATCCGTTCAGCGACGAGGAGCGGGGTCCTCTGAGAAATTACGACAATCATTACATAAATGTTCTCCTTGTTAGCTAGTCTATACTATTGTTTAGCCCAGGTGCATCGACATCTGGATGCTAGTGCTCTGATACCCCGACATATATAACTCATCCGTAACTTCTTCAAAGCATCACCGCGCCAACTATCTCTGCCCACACAATGAGCCCCGCCGCATCTTCATCCAAGAGCAGCCCAAAACTATGAATGTGCTTTCTGGTGACGTAGATGTTGTTCTAGTGTAAGGTTATGGCCAGAGGGCGATTGTAAGCAGCGATTATCGATAAGGGCTGCCACCACGTAGCCATTCAAAAAGGGGTGGGCATGGCAAATTTTGGTGAGAGTAAGAAAGCACAAGGAGCCACCGCCGCGGGCTATGTCCTCGCACAACTGCCTTGGGCACTTGGTTGTACTCTCTAAACTCCCTATTCCTTTCGTCGCTTATCGGGTGAAGCATATAATATCTACTTCGCTTCTCGCTTGTAATGATGGGGAAAACCTTTTGGGGAGGGTGTCTAGAACGGGTCCCGAGTTAGGGGCGGTAGTACTAAAACGTTACCACTCAAGTCAATCGCCTTTTCTATATAATCCCGAACCCAAGGTATCAAGTATTGAACTTAGCACAGCGTGAATGTAGGGCAGGAACCACGAGCCCCTATTCCTTGCGCTTCCGGTTATCTTCATGGTTTTCAGTCATACAATGTCAATACGTCGAGTCTACGTACCTCTGCCATCTCTAGTCTATCAAGACAGAGTATCATACTCTAATCCAATTAAGAGTCTGGTATGATAATGACTGGTTTATACGGGGTGGATGGAAGCAAGGATATGGCCGCAAAACCAGATATACTGCTAGGCACTCCTTTCAACCCCTATCACGCATGGATGAGCCAGTAGACGATAGGATCGTCCCTCACAAAAGTAGCAGCAAATATGTAAAATACATTTTGTGTTTTATATCTCGAGCGAGGCCACCAGGATAAATAGAGTCCGCAATCCATTGAGATATATGGCGACAAGCAACCGCGAACTGAAAAATATCTTGATATGAACCAACCCTTTTCTGCTTAAGTAATGAGTTGCCGAGATTTGAATCGTACAAATATTGCCTGGACACATGAGAGCCGTTAGAGGAGAATATGGTGAATTGGTTATTGGGCACTAGTACTAACCTGCATATATGCAATTAAGCGGCATGAATAGATATGCTGCAACAACGCTGGGAACGAGCAATTGAGGGCAGTCAAGGTCCGAAACATAATCTGCATAAGGTACTTTCAACCTAGCCAGACAAGAATATAAAGGCCTTCAGATGCGACTATCCCTCCAATGTCTATAATTCGCGTTCCGCTGCGGACAAAAACCAATTGGAAGCAGGTTTGTAATCGTTGCCTGGAGAAACAGGGTTGTTTCTGACCTCCACTGTAAACTCAAGTTCAGACTCTACCTCCCAATATTTAGAGGGTAGTTACTTGCACCTAGGGCAGGCCGAGGAGTCCAGTCTTCCGCCTGCGATCCAAAATCACCACGCTTAGAATGGACGAATCAGAATTAGACCGAGACGTGGTGATCCAGAGATACTCCGCGGACCTCGTGGCAGATTTCGATCGGTCCCTCGAGCCGTTTCTGCGGAAGCCCAACGGACAGCTGCGGCGCAGGGTGCGCATGAGAGAAACCACAAGACTGGTGTCCCAGGTAGGTTGAAAACGCAACATATGACACTATATAGGTTTCTAACACAGATTTTTCAAGGTCTTAGAGCCCTTTCAAGAGCTCCCGCAGTTGCTTGACCCGCACCTTCCGAAATGGTTGCCGGTCTTGGCAGAGGCATTCCTCGAATGTCTCAAGGACCGCCAGAGGAGCAGGTCGCTCTCCCTGCGCTCTCAGCTACTGACGCCATTGTCGAATGCTATCTGCAGGATAATCTATACCTTCTGCAAGATCAGGGGCGAGAAAGTTATCATTAGATTTCTCAATGTGGAAACTAGGTACCTCGAGCTTCTCCTGCTAGCTATCGAGGAGGCCGAGAGGAGAGCCGAGACGGATGTAGAGCAGATGACAGCCGCCTCGTGGACCTGGCATGAGCGTTACGTTGTTCTCCTGTGGCTGTCGCAGTTGCTCTTTGCGCCGTTCGACCTGTCGACCATCTCGTCCGGCGACGCGGATGACCTTGACAGGCCTGTCGTTGTTGGATTCCAATGGCCGCGGCAAGTTCCGGGCATTGCCACGAGGGTCATTCCGCTGGCTACCAAGTATCTCGCGTCGCCAGGAAAAGAGCGAGATGGTGCAAAAGCGCTTCTGGTACGCTTGGCGATGCGGAAGGACATGCAAGAAGTCGGCATACTCAAGGCCCTCGTTCAATGGGCACTCTCCACGCTGCGACCCCGTAAAGGCGAAGTCAAGTCTCCCTACTATTATATCGGCAGTCTGGCATTTCTGGCAGGGGTCTTAAGTTCTTCTGCCGATACTTCTATCATGGACCATTATCTTTCGGACATTTTCTACACTGCACAAGCCATCTCTACCGGGGAAGCTGATGAAGCCTTTAAAGTCATCAACGGGTCTGCCCTTGCCCGCAAGATGCTGATCAAAGTGGTGCGTTCAGTCGTCACACTTGTCTTGCGGAAGCAGGACCAATCTACGACCGACACCGAAATAACGGAAACCTCCATTGGATATCTCCTCGAGCAACTCGCAGACAATGATACGCCAGTTAGGTTCGCTGCCAGCAAGGCATTAAGTGTTGTTACTCTCAAGCTGGAGCCTGACATGGCTTCGCAAGTTATAGAGGCTGTCCTCGAGTCCCTCAGCCGGAACATTCTTTGGGTGAAGAATAAGGCGAACCCATCGGCACCGCCCACTCGAGATATCACGGCTGTTGACGCCTCCGAGTGGCACGGCTTGATGTTGACCCTCTCCCACCTTCTATATCGAAGAGCACCGCCACCCGAGAACCTGTCTGATATCATCCATGCGTTGCTGATGGGTCTTAGCTTTGAGAAACGTAACCCATCTGGGGGTTCGGTTGGCACCAATGTCAGGGATGCTTCTTGCTTCGGCATTTGGGCTTTGGTTCGCCGGTATAGCACTGCGGAACTGCTCCATGTGCAGACTAAAAGTGTGCTAGTCGCCAGAGGTCATGATAAAGCTGCTTCGATACTACAGGTAATCGCGACCGAGTTGGTAGTTACCGCATCGCTTGACCCGGCTGGCAATATCAGGCGCGGAGCATCTGCCGCTCTGCAAGAGCTGATCGGTCGTCACCCCGACACCGTGGAAGAGGGAATTGCCGTCGTCCAGACGGCTGATTATCACACTGTCGCTCTTCGCACGAGGGCGATACATCAGGTGGCTTTACAGGCTACTAGGCTTTCAATACATTACGGGCGGGCCCTGCTGGAAGGGACGCTTGGATGGAGAGGCATCGGTGATGCTGCTGCGAACGCTCGGCGAGTCGCAGCTGCTTCTTTTGGGTCACTGACAGTGGAACTGGCCAAAACCGGGGAGACAGATCCTATTGATCGCTTCAACAGTTCCACTGAATTATTGCTATCGAGTCTGAAGGCTCTTCAAGCTCGACAGGTAGAGGAACGACACGGTTTACTACTTAGTCTTGCAGCTGTCATAGACTCCCTCCCATTGCTGCTCGAAGTTGATAAACCGTTAAGGAGCAGTCAGGTCTCTTCGCTGCTTAACGCGATACAGGAGATACTGCAGGATTCACGGAACAACATATATCGCAAGCCAGAAATGATTGCCGAGGCCGTTAGCCGACTGGTTGTATCTTCATCGCTCATCTTCCTGATGAGGGTAATTCCAGAAAAGGAGGCCGCCAGTGCGGCACACGGGCTATTACCATCAGGCCCTGCCATCATGGAAGAAGATGCTTCCGAGACTGCCGCTATTGTTGCAGGAAAAATCGATGGCCTGCAGAGTGACCGCCCTGCGCAACTGGACGAACTGTTAACAATACTGAGAGACTTGATGAGCAGCTGGCTCGACCGAGATGAGTCTGAAGTAGTTAACGTGTCTTCCACAGCTGCGTTGGTCCTTCTCATATTTTCCACCTCGGGAAGTCGTGCAAGTATCATCAAAGGCTGGTGCGAAAAGCTCTCTCGAACACAGACGCTGCGGAATAGACATGGCAATGGCTTCTTCCACGCTATCACCCGCGCGTATCCTCTATTAACCTCGCTGAATCAAGCAGGAGGGGAGTGTAACTTAGTGAGCAAGGCGCTGACAGGGCGTTGGTCCATTGACAAAGAAATCGAGACGCGAGTCGCAATCCTCGAAAGTCTAATCGATAGAAGGGTGCTAAAGGATAACGCGCTGGACTTTCTAGGCATCATCTCAGACGGCCTGGATGATTATACAACTAACGCTCGCGGTGACATTGGCTCCCACGTGCGGCTGTCAGCGATCAAAACGACCAAGACGATCTGGGCTTCGCAGATATACAACGAAGAGATCATAACTACACTATTTCCTCGAATCCTCCGTTTAGCAGCCGAGAAGCTGGATAAAGTTCGTATCGAAGCCCAATCGGCGTTGGTATTGGTCTTGCAGCCGGAGTATGTATCTTCATAGTCATCACGTTGCCGAATAGGACTGACCTAGCATAGGTATTCCGAATCCATCAAAAAGATGTCGATCTCGTCCAAAGGGTACTTCGAATCCCTGTTCACTCTCTGCAATAGAGAAAGAATGCGTCAGACGATAGCAGAGTATTGGACGATAGCAACGGCAGGTTGCATGTCAATCCTACTTGCCGGCCTAGTGACTTCGGCGGATACGGGGAATGAAGATCTGGTTATCGAGACACGTGCAGCGCTCGCTAACTATTGCGAGGGCTCTGACGAGAACCTGCGGCGGGTTTGCACGGCATTACTTGACAACCTTAAACGCTACCAGGGTCTGGACCGTGTCGTAGTGCCTACGCTAGAGGTCGTCGCGTTCCTCTTTCATGTCGGTCTACTGCAGCGCTGCGTGGACCTAAACCTGAAGCAGCTCTGCCTATGGGTGCAGAAGGCTGGTTATAAGACGGGAAATGTGCGTAAGCTCGAGGCCTGCATCAAAGTGTACGGTGGCATCGCAGCCGCCGACTCCTCGCCTCCGTCCCTGACCGCCACCTCGGCTCCGGCGCGCCAGACAAGCTCCGGCGACACCAAGGAGATAACGTCGGAGCTAATGCAGAAGAGGCAGGCCGGGGTCCTCGAGGCGAGAAGGAGGTTGGGCGCCCTCATGATTCACCCTTGGCCCAGAATCAGGAGCCAGGTTGTCGACGTGCTATGGTCCCTCATGTCGGCAGATGCCGATGATGACGGCCAGGAGAGAACACAGCAGCGGCGGCGGCAAAGGTTACTCGGTGTCGACTGGAGCAAGGCGGACAAGACGCACATCAAGGAGATCATGGGGGAGCTGGGGTTGGACGCTTGATCTCGGCCGAATTGACTTTGGTGCCCAGGTGCCCAAGGCGCTACCTACCAAACTAAGTCTCTCACACGGGGAAATTGCGCAACGCATTCATTGCAAATCGTCTACATAAATTACGAAAGACTTAACAACACGAGACTGTTAACCAGCCGGGAACAAGATGATGTGATGTGGTTCTTGAGCTTCGCATTTCAACGTCTGCGAGCTTGTGATCCCCCCTTGTGCCGAGCAAGTATCACTTCATAGACGCGGCCTGAGTGCTCAGCATGGAAACCTTGTTGGACCTTATTAGACCCTCTTTATTAACCCGGTAACTAGTTATGGTAGGTAGGGTACTACCTGTAGTTTGTAGGAGTCGATTCCACTATGAGTACGGGCTCCCGGGCTGATGGGACAATCGGTTGGTTGCACATATTGGGACCCCGCATCGCTAGACGGGCAGCACCACTACAGACGGATACCAAGCCTACTAAATAAAGTCGCCCATCCGAAGTAGCGGTGCCGAAACCAAAGCAGAAACTGTCCCGTACAACTAGTCTTACTTGCCCAGAGCTTGAATCCTTCTGAGGGGAGGAACGAAGATACCTCCAGCTCCTGCGGGATTCGAGAGGTCGTGCAACGGGGACGCGGTGCTCGTCTCGTAAAAGGTTGCGGCTCGGGCGACTGGCTTACGTCTTTGCCGAGAGCAAACGTTGTTCCATTGCCCTACTACGTAGACACCTAAGCGAATGAACTGATACGATAATAGAGAGGGCGTGTAGGTATCACGATACGGTGTTCTACGAAAGCACCTCTGCGATAGGTAATTCGATTGGGCCACGCCGGGGTCAGGTACTGGTAGACGTAATGAGACCCCTCCCCCGGTCTCCTCCTAAAGACTGGTGGCGACGATGTGCCCGTTACACAAGTTTAATGCACGAAACGCGCATATCGCATCGTATCCCAACAGGACGGGTCGCGGTCGGTGAGCCGACTGCGGAAATATAGACCGATGGCATCCCTTGGCGATCGTTATCAAAGGTGGGCTGTCGACCTTTGCTGGGTGGCATTGCTATGTTTATATCCCAGCGCAAAAGTTCGTCGTCTGTCCATAACTGTGAGATCATTTTAACCGACTTGGAGGCTCTGGATCATCAGAGCTCCTGGTGTTAGACATAAGATTCAGGACCGAGCCGTCGCCGAACGTTGCTGGTGACCCAATTCGGTGGTGAGTTGTAGACTATCCATATACGGTATCTCCTAGGGGTTTTTAAAGCCCTCCCTCGCTAACTCGCGGGGCCTCGGCTATTACCCTACGTAATACGAACACCCACCACCTTACCACCCTACCACTTTAGAACGATCTTTGAGGCTGCTGGCGGTCTGCCTGTCTGTCCATTCCGCGAACAGAGTAGCAGCCGACTGACCCCGCATGCCGTGCCAGGGCTTCGGGCTCCCACTCCGATCTGGTGTTTGATATGTGACGAATGTTGGCCGAGAGCCCGTGTGCGATAAAAGATACAGTGCCGCTTCCGATATCTCTGCAGGCGTGCGGCAGCCGTAGTGCGAGTTTCCGATGATCAGCGAGCTTATCTCATCTGCACCTAATTCGTAATCCATCCTAGCACAATCCCTAAGATTTGGTGTTTGGGGAGGGGGCGGGGAGGAATTCTTGGTTGTTAGTAGTAATTGCGGAAAGACAAAGGCCGCAGTCAAGACAGCACAAGAGACCGCTAGGAGCGAAAGGACCGACTTCGTGGCGGTCGCGTGGCAATTGGTCGCGTGGCAATTCAAGCAAAGCCGGCGAAACAATTCTTGTCCTGGCTGGCGCAAGCTGAGGTCAATCCTCGAGATAGCAGGGGTGGGTGGGATGAGGCGGGCCGAGGCCCTACAAACATGTACTGCGGAGTATGTACCGCCTAAGCACGGAGGATCCCAAACTGTCCTCGAGTCCAATTGTACCGAGACGGGGCTATCGATTTATCTGGACACGAACAGGTTGACAATCCGGGGCAATGGTTCCGTTTAATCTCTCTTGCGAGTATTGAGGGCATTGTCACCGCTCTAGTTACGCTGTCCACGTCGAATCGTTAATATTATCCCCCACCTAAACGCTTTCTGGTAAACCCCCGATTATACTCTCCCCATATTTACCTAATGCATTAACGGAACAGAGCTGATACAACTGTTATAATACTAATAGCCAACTTTACTACTATACATTATTATTGTCATTACCGTAGCATTATAATCAGTATTAGGCTCTATACCTTAATAAGGACCTTTTGCTGGCCCTTATACCTCCCGGAACTTAACATTAACTATAATAGCCTAGTTCCTATTTTGTTTGTTAACCTTAACCTTAATATTAACATTAACAGTTTCAGTTCTTGCTACACGTTTGAAGTTAAAGTTCTACCCTTAGTAAATGAAATTCCCTGGCAGATTAGTGACAATCGGTGGGGTTACAGGAAAACGTTTAGGCGCGGGGGGATGGGGGGCAATTATAATGAGTCGACGTGGACGACACAACCGGGCGTATTGTCGACGACGCCACTGGTCAGCATAAATTCTTCTAAGGTGGTCGAGGAGGCAAATACTAAACCATCAGCGGGTAACGAGCACTTTGAAGAGTTGCCCCATCGAGAAATAACCTCCCTGGTGAGCTTTAATAACTATCCAGGAAATCGGCCCTACGTATGATCAACTCTAAGGCCGAGATCTACCTATGCATAGTAGTGTAGTCTCAACAAAACTCGTTCCTCCTAGTGACGACTTACACCGGCGCTATACAGGTACCTAATGCAGAAGATATTATACCAACAATTCCAGCCCGGTAGTTATTTCATGTCTACCGAGAGTCAACATTGTTCAGCCAAAGATATCTGCAAGTCAGTAGTAAGCATGTATCACAAGAATAATTAATAGTTACGCTGCATACATATTTGACGTTCTTATAAGACGTACATGTAGTAATAAATGCTGCACCTGTATGCATATGTGCAGTGTGCAAAAACTCCTTCGGTTAACGGGGATCACTGCGTCAAGCCAAGTGTTTCGACATCCTTAAAAGGGGATTATCAGCCGTGAGTTGGGAAACTCCGGGATTCGTTCAAAAATTAGAAGCATTCGTAAAGGGTTATTTCTACTCTCAGTTAGGTCCAATACCCGGTTGTACTCAATCTACAACACGATCGCTATTTTCCATACACTTTCTCCGAGATATTTACACGGGCCTTGGATGCTACTACAAAAATCCCTACATAAGTAAAAGCCAAGGGACATCGGATTGCCTCGTAGGATTCCGATTCTGTTCCGGAATAGAAAGGTCCATCCGCCTCGTTTGTCTCTGTATTCAATCAGGAAACAGGCAGGTACCTGGCATATCGCGAATGAAGGCCAACTAGCCGCAAAACAGCTGATTCAAGCGACACCCTTCCCTAAAAGGGAATTAAGGACTACTACGGAGCTCTTTTATTGGTTCATTTGCTCTTGACCAGTCGGTCTTGGCCCACAGTTCAAAAATTGTTAGTGCAACAGTTAGTTGGCCTTCAGGAAGACAGTTACTGCAAGTCTTTGTTTACGCACGGTGCCCACATCCTACGAGCCTCTCCCATTATACTCGCCCCCGGGCAAGCTAAGTACCCGTAGGATTCCAAATGAGTGGCATGGGGTACCAGTCACTACCCACCTCCACCTCCACTCGATCCCGCAGTCCGCCTACCTATGCACATCCTAGCTATCCTTTTTAATGGGCTATTGAGCATCTAAGACAAACATTCGCTTAGGGGCACCGAGTCCTGCCCAGTCATGACCATTGCGGCGCTAAACTGTACATGCCATCGCTAACGTTACTGTACATACGTGCTTGTACATCAGTAGCGCGTAGGCTAAACACCCAAGTCTGCTTCGTGGTTGTAGAACCGTTTTTCCTATTATCGCCCTTAGCCAGAAAGTTCCCGCCCCTCCCTTTCGTTCAACGTCGAACGCCTTTGCTACGGAATACACGGGCCTCCGGTTACTTTCATTATCCAAGCCTCCTTGAAGAAGCAGTAGCAGACGATGAAAGGGAACGTGGAGAGTCTAACTTGTAGACCGCATTCCGCTCTTCCGTTTATGCCCGTTGCACGGCGGGAATCTTCTTGTTCCCGCATTATAGAAGTAATGATGGTTTTGACGTTCAGAGGAGACATATGTATTCAACCCCATTAACTATCGTAGCCCGAGGAGGCGCCCAGAATCTCTTGTCCCTCCCTGGACCCTGCCTCCCCACACGATACCTGGAGATACTATCTCCAATCCATCAAATCACTCGCCTACCTACCCACGTCCAACTTAAGAACAAGGTAGCTTGATAATCACTCGACAGCTGCGCCATCTGGGGCGACCCCTACCCACCCGAATCACACATCAGCAGCAACAACGCCAACTGCGCGCCTTGTGCCTTGTAGGAGTCTTCCCAGCTGCTCGTCTCGCTTCTTGGCTTTTTCTGCATGCATGCGTAGTGGGCGTGGCTAGTCTCGTCGTCTATGTACGTACAGATAGCCATTCTAATATTACCTTACTACCAACCCGTTCGCCAGCCTACCAGTATCTCTCCCCAATCCCAACCTGCCCCCTTCCGTGTCACCTATATGCGCCCGCATTATCATAAATTGTCCTGAAGTGTGATCCTGCCATTCCTTTACGTCTCTAGCCAGCTTCTTGATAGTCTAAAGCGAGAACGACCGCACTACGACATTTGACGACAACGGAGAAGAAGAACAAAGAGAGAGGGAGAGAGAAAAGAAACTTCGGTTTATCTTCGATCATGCGTGTATGTGGCTCGGCGACAAACTTAATGTTGCTTCGGTTGCCCCAACGTATACGTCACCATAGCATTGTTAAAACATCGGATAGACTCGATATATCGCTCGATATTAGACGGACACAGACCCCTTGCCCGACGTCATAGCACTTATCTTATAAGCTGGATATTATCAGTTCTCTAGTAAATAACGAGAACATCCACGACGACGTCCCTAACCTTCAATCGTCCGTTCCGGACCATCCCGAGGAGCAACACATGTTGCGGTCTAGCAAATAACCGGGAACATTTTATGTTGACTAGTTCCTCCGGGCCCGGCCTGCGGTCTCGAAGAAGCTTCCGCGCCCCCCGCTCGTCCCCTCTACGGAGGTTGACGGGCGTGGTCAATCCGTCGTAGAGACGACAATGTCTCTCTACTCTTCACCGCCATTACTGCATACCCCAGACCAGGACAAGCCGACGCTTCTTGTTTGTTGGTGGATCACACTGTTCTGCATGACGATAATCCTTGTGCGCGTCTCTGGTCGCTTCATCCGGACAGAGAGGTTGTTCAAGGAAGACAAGATGGCCGCGTTGGCTATAATCCCCCTCTTCTTACGCATGGGCTGCGTCCATCTCATCCTGTTGTACGGCACCAATAACACCCTGTTCCCCGCTCATCGCCTTCCATTGCCGGACGAGGAGATGCGAAGAAGGACGATCGGCAGCGGCCTTGTTCTTGCCAGCCGGATGTTCTATGCGGCAACGTATGTAGCTTCCCGCCATTTCGCACACTTCCATACCCGGCCGTGCTTATTCATGGACATATATATTTCCTGACCATTCAGTGAGGTATTGACGTTTTCATATTTAGGCTCTGGATCCTGAAGAACGCTATTTTGGAGTTTTTCAAGCGCTTGACGAGCACCACCTGGACACGGTCGCACGAACTCACCTTGCTTTTCATGCGGGTTACACTGGTTGCGACGTTCCTTGCCGTCCTCATATCAGATCTGGCTGAATGTCAACCGTTTCACAATTACTGGCAGGTACTGCCCGATCCCGGAGGTCGGTGCCGCCAGGGATATGCTCAACTCATCACCATGGCATCCTGCAATGTCATCACCGACCTTCTCCTGGTCTTCTTTCCGGTACCAATTATTCTCAAGAGTCACATGAAGAAGAAAACGAAGGTCCAGCTGGTTCTGTTGTTCTCCTTGAGTCTCGGTGTGGTCGCAATCACGTTGTATCGAGTCCCACGTGTCGTGTGGTCTCATGGAAGTCAACAGACCCGGTCACTTTTCGCATCTATCGAGATCTTTTTCGCTACCTGTGCGGCCAATGCCCTAGTGCTCGGATCCTTTGTCCGAGATCGCGGTGTTAAGAAGATGAAGTTTCGGCGCACCAGTGTCGCCGCCGACTCTATAGACCAGGCACACAATCGGCGGCCCACTATCCAGAGACATTGGGGCAGCGATGAGGATCTGGTCAGAGACTTAGGGCTTGGTGTGAATAGAGAGCTTCGGGATGAAAGACGAGGGGTTGGCGGACGAAGCAGCACGATTCCGCAGTTCTCGCCAGCGCCCGTTGCCGGTGTAGCCGAAAATATGAGCAATTGGCGGTTTCCACCGCGGCAGCGAAGCAATGAGGAGCGCAGTGATGATACTCTCTTGGCTCGGGAACCGCTAAGTACATCGCGGAGCAAATCGAGTACGACTCCTCGCCGGGTCTCTTTTTTCGACGTGGGAGGTTTACTTGAGAGTGAGCCTACTCGAAGTGCACGGGATAGTTTTAATTCTAGCCTAGATCCGGTGTCGTCTCGGTACACACCGACGCCTACGATGACCGCGATTCCGACCGGATATCGTCGCGGCTCCCAGACGCTGCTTCAGGATCTAGGCAGCCTCTTCAGCTCTAGACAGAGCAAGGCCAGCACGAGGGCCGCAACTGAGTTGCAGCCAATTCCTCAACACCCTGGCGAGCACATGCGCGGGGAACCCAGCGGCATACCCAACCTTATGGACGCCGGCGGCCTACTCAAGTGAACGGGACACCAACTTCTCACATTAGCTTGTAATTTTCGATTAGATACCCCATCTCTGCTTCTCTCACGAGATATACGACGTTAACGCCGGTTCATATCACGATATGTACAAATATTCGATTAGCACGGGGCTTAAGGATCACTTCAGCATCAGAAGGCCCTATCGGACGGGCCTTTGGTTTTTAAAGGGGAACGGACATCGGAAGGAGGTCATCACTCGGCGTTCTCTGGTTTGCTCGACTTTCTTTTCCACACAGCATACCTCGGTCAGGGGTCATCATGGGAGACCATATGGGGGCCAGGAGTTCCATGGACAGGGAAAAGGTGGGAGAAAAGGAACGGGATTATAACAGTTACTGGTCTCGAGGTGAGGAAACTCTCGCCCTTACTCCCTATAATTAGACAGCGGGGGGAGAGCCTCGCGCGGTTGTTCTGTCATTGCCGTCGTCTCAAAACCCCGTCGCCATTCGTCCCTTTCGGCTTCGAGCGGTCTGAGCGATGATTGTCAGTCTAGTTGCAGCTATATACCCCCTCCCGGAAGGACTTTGGAGAACAGCATTTGTTCTTGTCACGCTACCGTTATTTTTTGAGAGGCTAGATAGTCAGACTCACGGAAGGGAAAGAGAGAAACCTTGAACCTGATCTCTAACAGGTAACACCGTTCCGGTTTGATTGTTGTTGTGTGGCATGTATCGCGAGAATCCGTGAGGCTATTGATCGTTTCCTCTCTTAGATGCAGACTACTCGGGCAGTTATTGGAAGCCGGAGAAGCCGGTTCCACTGAGGTTCGCGCATTTGCTATAACACCATGCATGCGTAGTGTGGGAGATTCCGTCATAGTAAGGAGTGTGTCACTCATGCACCCGCTATAATACACCACCGCCTTAAAGAATCTCGACCAGTCTTTTCCCCCCCGAGATAGGCAAATAACCCCCTATCCCGAGTGATCCTCATCGGCACCTCGTCCAAGGCGGCTTTCTAACCGGGTACATACCCAATGACCGCTAGACCGGCCTGCGCCGGGCTTCGCTTCGCTCCTGCAGCCAAGAACGAGACACCGCCTGGCCTGTGGTGACGGGCTGCCTAGGTACCTGCTGGTCGAGATTTGGCGTTCTCCCCCCAGAGCCTCGCCGTTCTGTACACGCCACGTAGCCAACTTGTCTGCATCAGTGTTTTTGTCGGGCGACGGTCTGCGTAACTTGTATACAGTATTATGTCGGAGTATTTGGACGGGCGTTTTCTCTCGATACCGGTGATGTAATTCGTGGAGAGTCTGCTCCCTACGATGACTGGAGCAAAGGAGACAGGTAGTTTTATTCAGTGCCCATTTTGAAGTATTGATGAGGACGGCGTAAACTCGCTCTTCCGGATAGCTGTTCTGCTGCTTTTCTCTTCGGTTTCTTTCTCTTTTCTTTTCTTGCCTTTCCATTCCTCTTTTCTTTTCTTTCTCCTCTCTTTCTCTTTCTTTCTTTTCTCTTTTTACTCTCTCACACAACCATAGGGAGGCCATCTCACTCTATCCAAATTCCTCCCCGCCTCGGTAAAATCCGTCGCACGAGAAACCCCGTAGAACAACTAATTCTGGAGCTCCGGGACTGGCGCGTGTTCCATCAGATACTGTCTTGTTGATGAACATGACGGTGTAAATCCCCGGACGTAGATCGGCCTATGATATATTACGTGTTACGAGGTAGTGTCACGGGACGATTCATAGGCCGCCAAGTTTCGGAGCTGAGTTAGATACCTGCATTGTAGGTTTAGCTTTTATGGCTATGCTATGTGAATGCAGTAAGTAGTTAATAGACGAGGGATCAGGGCAATTTCAGGGTCCGTAGGAGGTCCCCTCAAACGTGTCGGGGCATGAATAGCATCAGCAATCGACGGGTCTTCCCTTTAAGCATCCCTTTTGAAGGGCATACTTTTCAGTGCAAGGTTCCTGGGGAACTAAACCCGACTACCCATGAAAATCACTTTATTGGTAGCTCTAGGGGATGAAAAACGAGCCTCCAGCCTCAGACCGTGACGAACGCCATCACGCCCACCAAATTACAAGTCATGCTCGCGGACGCCTCCCTGAACGATGCACTTTCTTCCTTTCTCTCTTCTCTCACAGGAAAAATTAACCATTTTTCTCTCTCTTTATACACACAGCCGATAACTGGCATAACGGCCGGCCGTCTCGCTCTTGCGGATGATCTTGACGACCTGGCCCCTCCGCATGCCGAAGTACTTGGCGACGGGGTCCTTCTGCAGGATACGTGGCAGCTGGGTCTCCTTGAGGCGGTATCGTTTGAGCAGCGCGGCCTTTTCTTCCCTACTAAGAATGACGTGGCGCGGCACGAGCTCGTGGTGGGTGATGTTGACCAGCATGTCCTCCTCGAGGAACCACTCGATGCTGGTCCACTGGGCGAAGCGGGCGATCTCCTTCTTGGCCGTCGACGACACGGGCACGTGGGAGATGAGGATGCCGGTCCGGTAGTGGTTGTCGGAGCAGAACTTGCCGAACTTGCGCATCTGCTCGGCGCCCAGGGCCGTGTCGTTCAAGAACTCGACCCAGATGGTGCCGATCTCGGGCTGGGGGTCGGGGTTCGAGGGCGTCGCGGGAGGCGTGTATTTCCGCAACATCTCCTGACTCGGTCGGGCCGAGAAATTCAGCTTGGCGCGTCTGTCGAGATAATAATGGCGGCGGTCAGCATCATCGTGGCTAGACTATGTATGGTCCACACGGATCTTCTGGGAGAATGAGAAGTATCCTACATGACTGAGTTATCAGCAGAGCAGTATTGCGCCTTGAATTGCTCGAGGGAGATCTTGACTTCGTCCTCAGCTAGCTCATATCCCTAAGAGCGCATCAGCAATTTCCGTCTTCCTCGTAGCAAGCACAGATTGTACTAAAGTCAAAGATGCTTTGCTTCCCTTTGACAAGGACATACCCGATCCTCGACCATCTCGTGTACGGTTCTCCAGGCGCGCCATGTTCGGACGATAACCTTCTCATTGGCCTCGGAAGTCACTTCGTCTACATCCGCCATCGTGTACAAAATTCGTCAACTACTCGTGTAGGCGAAAAGCCGAATCGGGCAGAAATAGTCGTCGGTTGCCAACTAGATAGGTGGGTGTGGTCTATTATCGTCGGCTCGAGAGAGTGATGGAATGGGCAGAACAAAACAAAAGGGTAACCAAGAAACGCTGCATGTTCATTCAATCCATCAGCCTTGCCTAAAAAATTCCAGAAGGCAAGGACGGAGATGCTGGCAACTGCCGGTAAAAAAGCGCAAACTCCCATTGGTGGTGAACTTGAAGGTGGGGATTGTTCGGCTGGTACGTAGCGACGTAGCTTCCCTTTTATCATCAAATGCTCCCGGCTTTGGCAACTGGCAACTGGCAACTGGCACTGGGGCGCACCTGTGTTCTTCGAAGTCACTTCGTACCGTATCTATATCCTCTTGGGGAAAGTTCGGTTGAAATGCCACGACAGTAGACCTCCCAATTGTTACATACCCCGCCAATGTGCCGACCAAGGCTTAGCCGGTCTTGAAAATTGCATTCCACGAGTTTTATTTGTGGGCGATGGATATTTGCTAATTGAAATTGAAATCGTACCTCTCCATATGTATGTATCATGCAAATCGCCGAGCTGATCTGGAAGTTTAGCCGACTTTTTGTTGAGTGTTCCTGTCAGTTATTATTACCTATGTACTTTGCAGTAGGTAGTGGTGAACACTCCCTCTCCATGTACCTAGGTACCAGAAGGACTTCAAGTTGACCCCGGACCCTGAGATCTGGCCCTTCACTTTCCTGACTTGCCGACCCAGTTATTCCTGGCCATTAATTTTTTTCTCGGTTTCTCCGTTTCCTCTACATTTGACTTGGCAGTCCTCGAATAGAATAAATATAGCGGAAAGGGGACACTCTCGACCTGTTAACTGCCCTTTCTGTTTCTCCTTCACCCTACCTCCCCCGTATTCGGTCCTGTCTACTACATTCTCCCGTCGTCATGGCCGAGACTGCTGCCGCTCCTGCTCCCGCTCCGGCGGCCGCAGACAAGAAGAAGTTCGAGAAGCCCGAGAAGCCCAATGAGGATCTCTTCAATGAGCAGTTGGCTAAGGCCGAGAAGGAGTATCAAGATGCCTTCGCTCAATATGTACGCAACGCTCCTATCACTACTCACTGGGCTTCCCTTGCCTATCTCATATGGGTGGTAGGCGCAGCGGGGTATTGGTACTGGGAACTAACGCCTGCGTCCAATCCAGAACGCCATCAAAGCCAAGGTCGAGATCGCCACGCCCAACAAGAACAAGGAGTCTCCCACCCAGAAGCGCCGCCAGGAGCTGATCTCTCAGGCAAACGAGATCCGTTCCAAGCAGGGCGCCGGCAAGAACAACCGCACCGCCAAGATGGACCAGCTCAAGCGTCTCGACGAACAGCTCCGCTCTCGAATCGCTGAACAGAAGAGTGCTCGCGGAAAGGTTCCCTTCAAGAGCGTCGAGGATGTCGACCACGAGATCGAGCACCTCGAGAAGCAAGTGAATGGCGGAATGATGAAGCTCGTCGACGAAAAGAAGGCTCTTACCGAGATCTCAAACCTGCGGAAGCAGCGCAAGAACTTTGCTCAGTTTGATACTTCGCAAAAGGGTATCGACGAGCTGAAGGCCAAGATCAAGGAACTCAAGGACAGTATGGACGACCCGGAAGCCCGCGCCCTCAGCGAACAGTACAGCAAGATCCAGGCCGAGCTCGACAGCATCAAGGCTGAGCAAGACGAGGCTTTCAAGAACCTCAACTCTCTGCGTGATGAACGGTCTAAGCTACAGGCATTGCAGCAGGAGAAGTTCCAGGCTGTGCGCAAGCTGAAGGACGAGTACTTCGCCCAAAAGAAGGCCTACGCCGAGTACGAGCGTGCCGCACGCCAGGCTATTCGAGAGCGGCAAAAAGCCGAGCGTGAGCGCTTTGAAAAGGAGAAAAAGAAGGAGCGCGCTCAGAAGTTGTTGCAAGAGGCTAGCGACCCCGCCTACCTTGAAGAGATCCGCCGAGCCAACAGCCTGCTGCACTTCTTCGACCCCTCTTCCGTCCTGACCGAGAAGGCTCCTCTGTTGGCCCAGAGTGGTCTGACTGCCGAAGCTTCCCGCAAGGTCGACGACTCCGGAATCAAGGGCACGCGGCTGTTGCGCAAGGAAGACCGTGGGGATGATTACTTACCCGCCGTCAAGAAGGGCAAGAAGGGAAAGAAGGGCGGGGCTTCCGAGAAGGGCTTCAACGTCCCACCTTCGGTCATTGACGACTGCGCATTCATGGGCATCGATCCTCCGATGAGCGCTGCCGACGTCCCTAGCGTTGTCGAGAAGGTCAAGGCTAAACTGGACAACTGGAAGGCTGATCAGGCAGCTCAGACTCAACGGGTAAGCTTCAGTACATTGCTAGTAAAGGGGCCACACCATTTGCTAATCCGGTCGCAGAACATCGAGAAGGCAAAGAAGGAAATTGAGAAGCTGGAAGCCGAGGAAGCCGCCGGAGCATCAGGCACAGCAACTCCAGACGGCGTGAACGGTGGCAACAAGGCTGACGCCAAGACTGATGACAAGGTTGAAGCCGTAACCTCGGATTTGAAGGACGCCTCCTTGGAGGAGAAGGAGTAGGTCTCCGACTCCCCTAGGCCTCAACCTGGTCAACCCGAGAACCAGATGGATGTGGACAGCGAGCAAGACTCTGCCGATTGTCAAGATTCCGATGATAGTAGTGCCACACTCGGCGCTGAGGAAGAGGCCACTCTGGATGAGGAAGTCGACAAAGAAGTTGATGTGCACGAGGCTGGAGAGACTAATGATGGTGAGGATGATAGAGATGATGAAGAGGATGAGGAAGGTGTGGAGGATGGCGACGATGATGAGGAGGATAATGAGGACATGGTAGATGATGATGCGGAGGAGGGGAATGAGGAAGGAGAGGATGACGATGCTCCAGACGACGTTGCCGATTCTCTCAACTCCCCCATCGCCTCCGCCAGTTCTAAACACTACCAGGGACCGGTCGCGGAGACTAAGATCTGATGCATGCGCGCATTGCCTTTGCTTTTTTCAAATCCGGCATAAAAGCGCATCCCTATTTTGTCCCTTACTCGTCAGTACCACTTTCCTATGAGCCTCCCCCACACGCGATGCCGGTATGGGGTTCTGACGTGCGGACCTTTCCTCCTGTAAGGTATTATATAATAGGGGATATACAAAAGTCATCCCATGCGCGGATCTCCTGAGACGCGGCCTCCTGCTGCAGTGTTGCGGCGAGCATGCCTACCTAACGCGCGTCTGACTTTACTGTAGATAGGGTCTTGGACGTGTTGCGAAGCTCGTCCCAACGAGACTCCGGCGCCGATTGGTCCCCAGTCGTAAACAAAACAGCGAATACAGACAGAGCTTAATTACGGAGAAACTCGACGCAAGACTGGCCGCACTTCATCGCAGGCGTCGTTGGGCCTACATAAGAACCCACCCGTCCACCCCATCCATCCATCCACCCATCCACCCATCCACCCAGCCACCTCAGATTGATTGATGATTTCTCTGGATACGTGCGCACGTACGTACGTATGCAAGTGATCTATCCGCCTGAAGTTGGGCTCCATTCCTCATCCCCACTATGTAAGTAACTCGCTCACCGCCGCCGTTGCCAGCAGTCGGTCCGTTCACTTCGCCGCCGCGTCGTCTCGGTGGGGATGCGTACCTACATACATACCTACTTAGATAGATACGCACACGTACAGGAGATACATACGTATCGTGTGGCCAAGAGAAGGCGGGAGAGGGAAATAGAGAGACCGGGGAGATAAGCAGACGGGGGAGGAATGAAAGAAGGAAAGGGGAAAGTAGCGGTCGCGACGGGCGCCGTTCGTTCACCTGTCCATATCTGCAGGGCTCCCACGCTCTCCTTCCTTCCTCCTGGATAGGAGAGGGGAGGGCGGCCGGCCAGCTGACTTACTTACAGTGTTCCCGCGCTGCTTTACCCCGGCGATGGATAGATAGATATATTAGGCATGCGCCGGCGTCGACTAACTGATCGGCCACTCGGTCGGTACGGGGAGGGGGTGCTAACTAGGTGCTACTTCCTGATGTCGAGAGTCTCTGCCCGAATACCCGACCTACCTGCCTGCCTGGCTACATACGTGACTATAGACATAGCCTAAAGTCAGACGAAACGGCGTCGTGTGGCCTCGGGCACGTCTCGGCTCGACTCGCTACGTAGCAGGCAGATATGTAGATATGTCGATATTGATGAGGATGTGCGTGGACTACGAGCCGTAAGAAAGGACATGAGTAAGAAAACACGCGAATAAGAGAAAGGCGCCGTGGAGCGTAGGACGCGAGCTTATGGACCGCAGGGGGTCCCGCTGCCAGCTCAGCCAAGGCCCCCCCATCAGCCTCCTACTCCGTTAGGTTCCCATCCCAACCATCTGATTCAGCCGCGTTCCCGATCCGCTGGACCTATCCGCGCGGGGGCGGCTTGCGGGTCCCCTTCCTGGCTGGGCACTGCCGGCTCCAGGGCGTCTGGATGGGGAAGTGAGAAAAGTCCCCTGCCCGTGTGGAGGCGGCCCGCCATATATCTTGATCTCACGAGCTACGTAAAAGAAGATGGATGAAAAGCTGTTGCTATTGAGGGGTACATAAATTCCGATTGATGTGTAGATACAGAGTGGTTAAGCTGGCAACCCATTCAAGATTATTCTCCCCAGTCCCAACAGAAGCCCAGAGCGGTGGAGCGGTTCCAAGCTTCGAGTGGAATATATACAAGGGCCAGAATATGAATAATAATAAACAGCAATAGTATCCCTTCATTCCGCCCTTCGGTATTACCCCTCCCCAATTCGTAGCAACCTTTGCCTTTGCCTTGCCCTGCACTCCGTACTCCTGTAAACCCGTTTGCTTGAATACCCGGATTTGTCATCCAAAGCCCGGGGCGCGGGGCAGGCAAGTATAACCCCGACTATGATTCCAAGCCGAAGGGTTGGCTTGCCATGCCAATAGAAGGATCTAAAACATAGAAGAGTAGTGTGGATGGAAGATGCCAGACGAAAGTCCTCTCAGCGCCATGCTACAAAGCTGAACTCCGTTTTGTACCATGCATGCAAGTCATTGATCTCATTGTGATGTATGTTTCTTGGTATCATGAGTGTCGCTGTCCGTCGTCATAAAAGAGGAGAGCAATATTCCGAACGCCCCCACTATGGGGGGTTTGCGTACGGGGAATTCGTACTGTTTCAGTTTTATAGAAGCAATGCGTAAGGACGTAGCTCAGGTGCCAGGGCCGAGAATAGTATGATCAAGTACGTCTCGTCATCGACTATGTGCCGGGCCTGGTTTCTTAGGGATCCGTCCGACTCATATGGTAATTACTGGAAACCACCATAGAAGCTTGTGGGCGGGGCTGTCGGTGGACGGAATGTGCTGCTTCTTCGATTGCCGAGCGGGGCGCCCATTGGGTTGGCCATCATGGGCGCCGGGGTCATTCTATCCCTCCGATCGGGAGGTGGCGTCCTACTCGGGAGCTGGCGCTCTCGCCCGCTTTCGTAACTCTCGTTTGCTATGGTGGCCGACATGGACTGCCTCCGGCTGGCCTTCCGGGAACCGTTTAAAGCGCTTAGAGGAGGGTCCTTGACGGCGGACTCATCATCGCCCGGGAGGGTCAGCTCGACCAGGCTATAGAAATACTCCAGAACTTCTGGGTATCTTTGGACGCTCGCTTGCCAGTCCTCGTCGATTCCTCGTTTCAGAGTGGCTTGAGCTTGCGAGATCTCATTTGGGTGCGGGGGTGCGTGGTAGTAGTGGTAGGCGTGTGCCGTTAACCGCTCAAGATGGGCCGAATGTTGAGCTTTCCGACGCTCGGTAAGTAGCCGGAAATACTCTAGTATATAGTCCTGAGCGTGCCCGCGAACCCATGAACTGTGCACTGTCAGCAAACCGTAGACTATGAAAAGACGGCAACGTCGTGATCCCACTTAGGTACGATGCGTCAAAAGGCCCTCTTACCGTATGTCGTTATATATTGACTGCATCATTCGATTCTCTGCCTGCCGAACAGCAACCTCGAGGCCTTTAGCCTCGCAGTCACAGGCGAGGTTGGCGGGAGCGTGGCAGATGGCGCAGTCGGGGTCCATTCTGATGACGCCCTTGCGGCTTTTGTGTTCCCTGGTATACATCTTAGCCGTGTGGCGCCGGAGGCGGTGGAAGGTGACACCGAAGTATGAGGATCATGAAGGCAGGCCGACGTAGAATATCGAGCAGTGTTGTACAAGCTTGGCTTCATGGATGGCCCGAAAGGGTCCATAACGAGATGAAGAAGGAGAGAATGGCCGAGCAAGTGTAGAAGACTGACCTGTATTATGAATAGCGGAAAGCAGCTAGAAGTGACAACGCAATCGGATTGCGATAGGCTCGTCTTGGGGACAGTTGCAGCAAGACAGCGTGGGAGAACCGAGGGAATTGGACATGTAAAGCAGTTAATGGCTAGCACATCGCCCTGCTGCAGCGAATAGAGCTGACCGCCCTCTGAGAAGACGCGAACGTGTCTAGAAGCAGCAAATGAGGGAATAGGTCCTTAGGTTTGTGGACCGATGTGACCGGTGTCATGTACGACAGCAGAGACGGATGACAGGCTTCAAGTATCGGGTGTGGGGTAACGCGGAGAGCGAAGGGAAAATAGTAAGGACGGAACGGGAGAGAAAGGGCGAGAGAAAGATAGAGAGGTACGAGAGAAGTCGGTGGGATCGACTTGCTTCGTTGTAACGACGAGGTTGAGAGGCTGGCCGAAGAGGCACTTGGGATGCAAGCTTCATGCAACGCCCGGGGGGCCCACAGTGAAACTAAAATATGTAATTGATAATCCGGGCCTGGGACGGGAAGAGCGTTTGCGCAAGTACTCAGTGCCCAGCGGAGCCCGATGCCCAGACTAACGTTAAACGTTTAATAGTGAATAAGCGAACAAGCTGGAGAGGACAGATGATGCGAGGAGAAGGGCTTCCTCCTCTTCTTCTTCTTGTTCTCCTTCTTTCACCCTCTGGCGCGTATCCACGTTTGACCACAGGAAGAAACTTGGATGTCGTGGCTCGAATGGACGGCAGTCTTAGTATCATGCAAGGTGCAAGATAGCCCAATCCCGAGTTCGCATGACCCGCTTGGATGCCGCCCCACGACCCAGTAAGAGGGGTTCTGTTCTGTTGGAGCACCCAAAAGCAGCGTCGAGTGATCAGGTTCTCTTATAGTGTTAGGGTTAGGTATCATGAAATAATTCGTAGAAGTAAGATACCCTAGTAGGGGAATGGATCTCGGAGAGTAAGCACGTGTATGTAAGTGAGTGAGTGAGTGGGTGAGTAAGTGAGAAAGAGACTGATGTGAGAGACAGTGAGAGAGAGATCCGGAAAGAACTTTAAGTACGAAGGGAGGAGGCGAAAATCTGCTTAAAGACTCTATAACGAGGTCTTCCACGATGGAGACGAGGAAAGGCAACAGACCGTGCGAGGTATTGTCCGTATCCAGGTAAACATACCTACGTAGCTCTCATAGACGTCGGAGACTGGAGACAGAGGGGAAATACATATGTACGAAGGCGTGTCCTTTGGAGTCTCGGCCGGCTCGAAACCAACTGGAAAAGAGCCGACTTGTAACACCCGACGACCCGTTATGCAACGTAAGTCGATCTAACTACATATAAGTAAGTCGGAGATGAGGGTCGTCCGTCACTTTTACACCGCTCCTACGGTTGACTTGGTGTCGTCCAACCAGAATGTGTAGCTGTGGGACGACAGCGTCAGTATGCTACAAATACTTAGCCCGGTTACGTATCATTAGGCGCCGTAGAATATTTTCTTGTGTGCGTAAACAAACAACAATAACAACACTTTCCAAGGATTCTGACGCCGCAGACGGATGTTTTCCAGAGCCGCTTCGTGTGATTGTTGGAGGTGGATGGGGAGGGGTAACAGCTGATTGGTTCGATTTTGAATTGAAAAAGTTTCCAAAATTTCCAGAGATCTGCAAAAGACATCTCAATGCGCTATGCCTACCTCGCCCTAGTACCGCCGCTAGCTTGAGCTTTTCGATCTCCGGGTCTTTTGGTCCTCCTTATCTTATCGCCGCCACTTTCAACCAGAGGAAATATCCCGAGCGAAAAAGATGGATGCACGTGCAATGCAAGCCTTGGTTGGGTTGGGTATGAGGCTGATAGCCATGCTACTGCATATAGCGCATTAATAATGGGAATTTTTGTAGGACAGTAAGGAAGAGGGGAATTATTCAACATTCGCGATGGCCCCCAGGTGTGCGCCGGGCTCGGGAATGTTCCTGCCATTTCTCTACCCGGCTCTATTTCGCAAAAGTTCACGCATACAGTTCGCCAGCATCTCCGCCTTGCACTCCGACACGGGATCTAGCTCCAGCTCTCACTTACAGCACGACACTCTCAGCAGCACGATCGAGCCGTCATCATCCAGCGACGAGATACCCATCTCGCGCCTGAACCCGGCACCCGACGACTATGCGATCTCCACTTTCGCCGACAAGGCGAAGATCACTGTGCACGCCGGCAGCGGCGGGCACGGGTGCGTGTCGTTCCTGCGGGAGGTCTTCATGGCAGAGGGCCCCGCGAACGGCGGCGACGGCGGGCACGGCGGCAACGTGTACGTGCAGGCGGTGCGGGGGGAGACGTCGCTGCACAAGCTGGCGCGGCGGCGGATCCTGCGCGCCGGCCGGGGCAAGACGGGCCAGGGCGGCAACCGCGGCGGCGCGCGCGGCGACGACGTCGTCATTCAGGTCCCCGTGGGCACCGTGATCCGGGAGGTCGAGCGCGTCGACCCCGTCGTCGAGGAGGGGCTCCTGTACCGGCGGGCCCGGGAGCGCGAGCGCGAGTACGAGCGCCTGATCCGGGAGGCGGACGAGGCAGCCGCGCGGGCCGGGGCCGAGGGTACGGGCGAGGCCGACGCCGTGCGCGCCGCCATGCAGCTCCCGGAGGCTCCCCCGAACCCGAACCTGCACAAGTTCATCCTGTACCCGGGGATATCGACCAGCGAGCGGCGGAACATGACGCTTCCGCGCCTGCCATGGCGCGAGCGGGTCTTCGCGCAGCCCGAGGGCCCCATCTACCTCGACCTCTCGACGCCGACGCCGCGGCCGATCCTGCTGGCGGCCGGCGGCATCGGCGGGCTCGGCAACCCACACTTCGTGTCCAAGGAGCGGCCGCGGCCGCTGTTCGCCACCAGGGGCGAACGCGCCGTTAGTATGGATCTGGAGCTGGAGCTGAAGCTGCTCGCGGACGTGGGGCTCGTGGGCCTGCCCAACGCCGGCAAGAGCACGCTGCTGCGCGCCCTGACGCGCAGCCGCGCCCGCGTCGGCAACTGGGCCTTCACGACGCTGCAGCCCAACATCGGGACCGTGGTCCTCGACAACCACAAGGGGCGGCCGATACCCGCGCCGTCCGCCAAGCGACCCCAGCTGCCCTCGTCTCCGCAGGCGGAAGGCGTCGTCATCAGCCACGCCGGCGGCGGCGGAGGACAACAACGGTTCGGATCCGTCGTCACCACGTCGTCACAGCTGGACCACCACTGCCACGTCGGCGATAGCGGGGCGTCGGAGCCAAGGACCCGGTTCACGGTGGCCGACATCCCCGGGCTCATCGAGGGCGCGCACCTGGACCGCGGGCTCGGAATCGCGTTCCTGCGGCACGTCGAGCGCGCGGGCGTGCTCGCCTTCGTCGTCGACCTCGGCGCCGGCGACGCCGTCGCCGCTCTCCGCGCGCTCTGGACCGAGGTGGGGCTGTACGCGCGCATGCGCGAGGAGGAGGACCGCGAGCGCGAGGTCGCGGCGCGCATCGACTGGGAGGGCGACGGCGGCGGCGGCGCCCCTTCCGACGCGAGCCAGGCGCTGGCGGCGGCGGATTATCCCTCGCCGTCGCCGTCGTCGGAGTCCGAGCCCGGCTCCGGCCTCGGCATCGCCGCCAAGCCCTGGTTCGTCGTCGCCACGAAGGGCGACCTGCCGGGCGCGCAGGAGAACTACGCCGCGCTTAAGGCGTACCTGGACGACGTGACGGCCGGCCGGGAGCCGCACCCGAGCGGCGTCGAGGGCGCCTGGACCGAGGACTGCGCCGCCATCCCCGTCAGCGCCATCCACGGGCAGGGCGTCGACCGCATCGTGCACTGGACTGTGAGATTGCTGGACCAGTGAAAAAGAGTTAGACGACGGTCTCCGCGAGACAGCCGGACTACTTTATCTTGTGTGCTTCAGTAGACTTTATGAGGAGGGGCGCAAATATGTATTGGTAGTGGTACGACTCGGTGGCTTGCGAGAATTCTTGTGTATTATACAACTCTGGCCCCGTCAATCATAGCCCCGCAAGATTCTTATTAAGACGCACGTCGAAGTCCAGCCAACAAATGCAAAGATCGTATTGCATAGTTTACCTAGCCGCAAGCTAAAATTTGCTCCTGAACGAGCGCGCAGGTAGGTGTTTTACTACACATTGTCTATTATAACAGGTCCAAGCAAGCCTGCATGCAAAATTCACAAAACGCCGTTTTTCCTGCAGATGGATCACCACCTAGCTAGTAACCCCGTCGAGATTTGTCCATAATCAGCAAATCCGCCTCCTAACTGCCTGTCGTGTCCTTCTCCGCGCTGGCTACGTCACCACCATTGACAGCAGCTGCCTCGCCCGCTTCGGCCGTCGCGGCGGGAGTAGCTTCGGCGTCGGCATCTGCCGAATCGGCCATGACCTCGTCCTCAGCCTCATCTCCCGCCTCGGCAGCTGCGTCCTCGGCTTCTTTAGCCTGCTCCTGTTCCTCTCCGTCGTTCGCCTGGCCATTGTTAGCCTCAGCTTCGGCCTCCTTCTTGGCCGACTCCTTGAGCGACTGGTTGACGACGGGCGAGGTGTCGTTGAAGATGCGCAGCAGCATGGCGGACCGGTCCTCCTTGGGCAGCATGAGGTTCAGCGAGTGGAAGCTCTTCCACAGCGGGAGCACCATCCGCTCCGAGAAGTCCGGGTCGCTGCCGTCGGGTTCCACGCTGAGCAGGCAGCAGCCCATGCCGATGTCCCGGGCCCTCTCGCCGATCTCGCCGAGCTTCTTCCAGTCGTCGTTGATGAACTTAGGGAACATTTCCTTCAGGAGCTTGCGGAACGTCTCCTTCTCCGTCAGACGGATGACCCGCTCCGGGCCGACGTATCCGGATATGATGGGCATGCCTTCGGACTGGATGCGCCACCGGCAGACCTCGGCTGACGGTGCATCTTGCTTCATGAACATCTTGACTCCTCCGTGAACGAATTTGACACCACGACCTTCATTCTCAGTCAAAATATCCTTAAGCAGAGCGCTGGTGTAATAAATAGCCTTCGCCGGCTCACCAGTTGCGTTTCGCACCATAAACCGGTCCGAGGGAAAGCGTGGAGAAATTTTGTAGAATGCTTGTATGTTCTTGAGAATTTCGTGATCCGGAGACATGTATTTGAAAGGCTCTTCGTGAGAACCATCGGGTCCTCTGACCCGACGATCGGCCTTCGCAGAGTCCTTCGGAGTGTCGACGGGTGTATCCCTAGGGGTGGTCTCAGCCTCAGCCCCAGCCCCAGTCTCAGCTTGTTTTTCCGCCGGCTCAGCAGTAGGCTCGGGGGCAGGTGGCTCCGCCGCGACGGCAGCCTCTACCTTCAGCTTCTTAACCTCCGGTGCTGGCTCTGCTTGGTCGTCCTCCAGGGATCTCTTAGCCCCGGTGGTGGGTATCTCATCGGTCGGCTGACCCAAAACAGCCTTCACTTCCTCGGCCACCTTTTCCTCCGCAGCCTCTACCGGGTCTGTCTTGGCGCCATTCGAGACCTCAGACTTCGCCGGCTGCTCCGGCTTTGCTTTGAATTCAGCCTTCTTCTCTAAGACGGTGATGAAAAACCCGCCGGTATCCTGCTGGTGAGCATAGACTCGCATGCAGCGGTCTAGTGGCAGACTCGAGCATTCATTGGAGTCGGGTCTGGGGAACATAGCTTCTGTGAGCTTGCTGGGTACTATGCCGTCTCCCGCTGTCAAAACGTGCTGTTGGACCTCCTCCCAACTGCTCCATATGCGACTCGACTTGTCCATCACCTGCCATTGATGCATGCCCGGGCTACGTTTCAGTGAAGGAAGCCTATCACTACAGTCGATGATCTCGACCTTGCTTGGGCCCCCGCATCGCTCTATGGCTGATACGACGACGGCTTCGTTCTCGACGGGGTTCATGCTGCAAGTGGAGTACACCACCCTTCCGCCAGGCTTGAGCATCTGGAGAGCTCGCACAAGAATGCGAACTTGAGTAATGTGAAGACCGAGAGCACTTCCGGGTTGCCAATCTTTCCAAAGGTTGACATTCTTCCTCAAGGTACCGTCTCCTGTGCAGGGTACGTCTGCAAGGATTCTGTCGAATTTTAGGTATTGTCCCTTGTTGGGTTCGTTGGGATTCTGTGGGAGTCTGAGGGCAGGGTAGAGGGTGGCGTCGTGATTGGTGACGAGGAGGTTGGGGGAAGAAAACCGCTTGAGCTGGTGAGTAAGCATGTGGCTTCTCTTATAATCTGCATCATTGGCGATCAAGAGTCCCGTCGCTCGACCGTCATCCCCAGCATCGATTGACAGGTCAACGTCCTCTTCGACTTGTTCCGGTTTGGACTCGCCCAACGACTGTCTGACTTTCCGTATCCTAGCCTCTTCTCCAACGTGGATCAGCTCTAGCAGCTGGGCAGCCTTGCTTCCGGGAGCTGCGCAGAGATCCAGAACCTTCATGCCGGGTTCGACGTCAAGGACCAAGGGTGGAATCATGCTCACAACCTCCTGTCTGCTGATATTCCCGACGCTCGTCTCGGACACTAAGAACTTCTGGAAGGCGGCAAATGGGGGGAACTTTCGGATGACATGCTTAGGGGTATTCATGGAGTATGCTAGGTGGTCGGGGTACCAGGGAACTGGCTGGGGGGCTTGGACGGGTTCGCCATCGTAGCGCTCGATCTTGACGATTTCTGGCGCATATCTCGTCTCGAGCAAGCGCCTCACGGCCAGAGCATGACCCTTGGAACCGCAGAACCGGAAAGAATTGGGCAGCTCCCTCTTCAAAGCGGCCCAGAACTCGGCCCTCTCGGCATCATCGAAGGGTAGCAGGGTATTGTAGAATCGCTCGAGCCTTTCATTCTGCTTGACGATTTCAGAATACGATCGGTAGGACGTGCGCGAGCCGCCATCGCGGGGCCCACGATTGTCGCCGCCTTTGCGACTACCCTGTCATATGGTGTTAGAGAATATAATACGCGTCAAATATCAGCAAAAAAACGTACTCTGAAGTTCTTCTTACCACGGCCCATTGTAATGTAAGACGGAGCCGTTAGATTGCAATGCAGGAGGGACGACGAAAGTTTTCGAGTCGATGCTTTGTAAGAAAAGCTATAGAAAGGTAGTAGCTTTGCGCCAATCGATTTTTAGAGCCCCCACCAAGAGCACTAAAAATGCAGATGCATTAAAACGTGTACGCATTATGGATATAGAGTTGACCCATGTGGGGGTTGAAGCGGTACATACCGTATCATTTACATGCATATCTATCCGCCGTCTATCTACCTATCGGATACTTACTCACATCCAGGGTACTCGGTATAAATGAGGAGTGTATCTTGTGATTACAGCCTCATACTTCGTTATACAGAGCATAGGTCTGCACTAATACTCCCTCATCCCAGTAACCAGTAACACATATAATACATGGTCATAGGCGGTGCTACGTAGTCCGTCAAGTCTTCCGGAGCACTGACTTATTAATCCAAATGTCGAGAACGCACGTGAGCTCCTTTCTGCCACGTTGGGTTTCCTCTGCCTCTAAGAGACATTCCCTGGGAACATTGACGAAGGTAACCCTTATCTATTACGACATCAGGCCGCTTACTTACACGGGTTGAATGGAAATTTACGGTAGAGTATGATATCGCGCCAGTTACCTAGCGCAAAGCCATATAACCTCCTGCGAGGAGACATGGAAAACGCAGTTCAGCCCACAGACTGGTACTAAACCTCGAACTTAGAAGGAAAACCGAAGCTCCGGGTGACGTAGGAGAGCTTACAAGGTGGCTAGACATCTATGCATCGAATACATAGCGCGACGGCGTCTACGATGAGGGTGGACAGTCGGTAGCGGAAGAGGAGGAAGATGCCTGCCTGTCTTCGGTGATGCTCTTTAAGATGTATGGTATTATGACCAAATGAGGCGGCAATGCTCTTGACTTACCAGGTACTCGGGTGGTTTTGAGGCGGGCGATGAACTCTGGATCGAGATTAGGGGATAAAGCCGCAGAACCTATAGATGCGAGGTCAGAGTAGTTGAATGGAATTTTGACCGACGAAGAGGTTGGCAAAATCCTCAAGATGGATTCATGGGTATTATACTCGAGAGAAACGTAGGAAGTATTGTCAGGACCATTTTAGGAGCAAGGAGCCTCCTTAACGAATTGTCTATTATTAACAAGAAGGCACGGGTCTACTCAACTACATACTCACTGGCTTGATGGTTTTTCTGCGGCCGGCGTCGTCGTCCCCTTAGAATGCGACATGCTGTAAGGCGCCTGGAGGTAGAGTTAAATCAGGCCTCCTCAGTGACTAAATTGCAGGGCTTGTGCTGGGAAGGAGGGGTGGTGCTGGCACTTACGAGAACCTTCTTAGCGTTGCATATCCTCCAAGCTAGGTTCCTGACGTTCCCGTCCGCCGGGACCACGGCGGGGGCAAATTCAATACCAAACATCAGTCTGACCGCGTAGACCAGCCTCTTCGCGTATTTGCTGTCCCGTTCTACCATGTTGCCAAACGGCTCCTCCGGCGTGCTCGGCGCGATGTCGGGGTCCCGGTCAAGGCAGTTCTGCGCCACGGGCAAAAGCGCTGTTTCGACCGATTTCTCATACAGTGCTTGATTGTCAACCATGATATCTTCGTCGTCAAAACGGCCAATGTGTATCTCGAAAGGCTGCGAGATTGCCATGACGTTATGGTTGCCATCATGATGGTAGCGGAATTCGAAGACGCCTCGTGTCCACCACAGCTTGTCTCCGGAGAAGACCATCTCGCCTCTCACGAGGTCAGGGTCGGACGGGTCTGACTTGGCAAGGGGCTCGTCGGAAACGAGAACGCCCTTGTCAGCCGTGATCGATTCGAACTGGCCCGGCACAGTCGGTACCCATCGTCCCAAAGACGAAACCTCAGTGACTTCACGAGAACTATTGTCGGCAACCATATAGAGACCGATCCAGTCCTTCTTTCCATGGTTGGCAGGGGCCGTCCACTTGACTTTGATTGGAGCACCGTATTCAAGAATCATTGTCTTAAGTTCATTCTGGAAACGTGCCGTCGTGCCCTCCTTGCCGCTGGCTCTCTCCGTAAAGGGAGAGTGGGTAGACATTTCGCCTTCAACAATTACGGAATAATTCTTCGGATCAAAGGGGGGCAAGTCGGGCGAAAGTCTGGCCAATGTGAGACGGGCCGGGTATTTGTTGAAAAGGGCAGTGGTATCTCGCACAATTGTCGATACACCAGCCGCAAGCTTTGGGCGTGCAGTATCCATGAATTCCTCGACGAAATGCGAGGTCTCGTCCATAACCTCGTTTACACTCGAGGACCACTCCCTCACGCGGGGAGGTAGGGAACGCTTAATAAACTTGGTAAGGCCCGCTTCATCACGCATTCTTCGGCCATAGATCTTCTGCATGTGCGGCTGTTCGACGAATCGAAGGAAGGCAAGCGTCAGAAGATGGCTTGTCAATGCTAGGAGAAAGATCGATTTACTCCATGTGATAAGAGCAGCACCCCAGAGCCCTGCGGTACCGATAATTCTTTCTGGGTTGTTTAGGAAGCGATAGATCGACTTGTATGTCAGCTTGGCGCCCTGGTCGAAGAAGAAGTCGCCGAAGAACCAGCCAAACTCCCCAAGAGAGTCATAGATGCTCACAGACGTCCAGATTTGCAGTGCGATGAGACTAACACCTATTACATGCCTGAGCATCGTGAAGCCATAGCTCCAGTCGCTTGGGAGAGCATACATCTTCCAACAGGCAGCGATGAAAGATGCCTGACACAGGACCTGGGTGATATGGTACATCGCTTTCCACTGACGCCAGGCTTCAGTTACAGTTTCGCCAAATTTCAAGAAGTGCCGTGTCCACATTTTGTTGTTTGACTGCCCAGTCAGGATGATACCAAGCCCGACGGAGTACCAGAGGCGCCAAGCCAGCGAGTGCATGGCGAACAGGAACTGGTATAAAGGTGTCTGAGGCGTAACGATGGTCAGCGCGAATAGGTACAAGACCAGCAACAGACCGGAGTAATCTGTGCTTCGAAACAGATCGAAATTCTTGATGCCCAGTAATCCGTGTACTTGGGTAGGCGACCCGCGCTGCAAAGGGACCAGGGGTTCATCAGATACCCCTGACTCAGTCGTCGGAGTATCAGATTGGTCATGCGATTCACCACGCTTGCGTGGAGCCGGAGGGTTATATGTCTTTTCGATGTGAGGGTTTTCCACAAGCACCAGGAAGGCAAATTGGGCTGCGTGGGCGACGATTGAAATGAAAAGGACTGAATAGCTAGCTGAAATCATGGAGATGCCATAATAACCCGCGTAGCCGATGGAATACATGGGATGAGGAGCCATTTCGAAGACACCGTCAAACGTCAGTTCCTGGTCGATCAAGTAAAAGAAGTCGCCCCAGTACCAGGCATAGTCCTTGACGACGCGATGAGCATCGAGTTTGACCCAAAGGTTGAACCCGACAAGCAACAGGCCGATAGTCCAACGCGCAACCGTGACGACGAAAGCCTTGCCGGCCGGGGTGTGCGAGCAAGCGATGGCATACAAGCAGTACGAGACGAAATCGCACATGAGGATGAGGTCAACAAGTCGCCGGAAGACGAGCCAGGTGTTGTACTCGAGAGGCGCCTTTTCGAGCTGGTAGTCCTGTGGAATCTTTGCCTCTAGCTCGCGCTTGAGCAGTTTGTACAGCCATGGCCGCGGATTCTTGCCGGATGCAGGGTCCTCAAAGAGCTTCCACTTCCGTGCCCAGGCGACGAGCTTGTTGTCGTTGGATTGCGATCGAAGAAGCAAACCAATGCCAAGGTTGTAGGCAGCGCGCCAGAAAAGGAAGATAGAGGCAAAAACAGGTTTCTTGAGCGACGCCGGGAGGAAATAGAGCGTCAAAATATGGGCAGCAAGGATGGCAAGTACAATGGCATCCGACAGATTTTTGGGCTGTCTAGGATCCAGTAACTGTGAGACCATGTCATGTGTTTGCGGAACAGTGAATACTTTTCAGGGCGAGGAATCTAAGTCAGCCATGTTTCCATGAGGTAGATGTACAGCTCATGTCATACTCACCCGTCCCGTCCGGGGTGCGCCCGAAAGCCTTCCTCGACTTCGTCTCTGCTGCAGGATCGTCCCGCTCATGTCCATGCTCATGCTCCGGATGAGGTATATTGTCGCCTGCTCCGGCTTCCACGTTCTGTGGAGTATGCCTCTGGCGCAACTCGCCGGAGTCACCCGAAGCATCGATTGCGGCGCTCATGGTAAGTACCTCCTGTCCTGGTTCTGGGGAAACTCAGTGGTTTTTGAAAGACTACGCTCGTTGGTTTCATGAGGGATCAGGATGGCAGTTTGGTAGGTAGAAGGAATTCAGCAACTCGATGGTAATGACGCAAGTCCCTGAGGGTGTAGCAGTATGTACGTATGTTGCATGTATGATTATGTATGTACAGTTCTCAGTAGAGCTAAAAATAAGTAGGCGGTAATGCCCGCACAATTAGATAATTCTAGAGAATTCAGCGAGTGACGTGCACAGCATTGCAATTGCCGAGAAACACCAAGTGTTGTTATTCTGCAAAGAAAGAGGCGTCTAGCTTGAATAATTCATTTGATTTCGTAAAATCCCACGCCCGGCAGAAGCGTGGTTGCGGGGCATATAAGTGAGACCAAGCACTCTGGTACAGGACCTCATTCTCGCCTATCGAAGACAAATATGAATAGTTGGTTGCCATAGGCGAGTTAACCGATTCAAAACGCAAGGGAAAATAATTTAACAGAATGCTGACTATCACATGCAAATTGTTTCGGTGCAATTCTCAACAATTGGTGCCTGCTTAGCCTCATGTTCTTTGGAGACTTACTTTAAACGAGATCAGTACATCTGTACATATTACAACACCCAAGAGGGGGCACGCACTAGCAGACAAACTTTCATAAGTCGGAGCCTTTCGGGGGGCATTGCCGAAAAGTGGTCAATATTTCCCGTGCGGTCCAGCCCCATCTACCGGTGTTTGGAGTGGGTCCCGAACCCTGGCTTGTGCATGAAAAGTCTGCCGAGTCTGCATCGGTCTTGCTCTGCATCGGGAAAAGTAAGTCGATATGGAAAGGCCAATACGGCGTGCATCTATGTATAAAGCAATTTGGGGAAACCTCACGCAGCCAGTAGCGCGGCAGAATTGTCCTGAAGAGTATATCGGAAAACCAGGATTCTTGTTGATCACAAACGTCGAGGTCGTGGGGGTTATGCTTCGACCAATGAACATGAAGGGGTAGCAAAGGCTTCACAGGCAGCCAATGCCGAAAAGAAAATGCACACTTTTAATCCACCTACTGATAGCTGCAATATAACAACAGATATCAACCTATCTATTGCGATACGGATAAACTGACCTGATATTCGGAAAGAGCAACATCTTGCGAAAAGAATAATATTTTTTTCAATTTAATTGTTAACGTTGTTATTGATGTAATTGCGAGTTGCAAACGCTGCATCTAAGTGAAATGGTGGTGGAAATAACAGGTAGCTTAAGCGTGGGTCAATTAAAAGTGTGCATTTTCTTTTCGGCATTGGCTGACAGGTTGCGATGACATATGCCACAGCTCTAGACGACATTCCTCAGAGTCTTCTTCCCTCTTATGACACAAGCTATAATCCCACGAAAGAGTAGGATGAATGGTATTCGAGGTAGGATCTAACCGCCTATACGGACTGAATGCAATCTCTCGAGGAAGAAAAAAAAAATTTCTCGAACGTTTCAATGGACCAGGGGGCTTTTCACCAATGCCGACTAGCATGCTGCGCATTTAAAATTAGATTTTTATGCTTCGAAATGTTCAGGGAAACACGACGCGGTTATCATCACCATATATCATGCTATTCCTTGCCTCTTAAAATCGATTTCCGGGGTCTGGAAGCGATTCGCATGAATTTCAATGGGTTGACATGCCTCTAAAGGGACGCTATGAGGGACCCTGAAGTTTGAATTCCGCAAGTGCTTTGGTGATGCATGGTTTAACGCCTATATATATATATATATATGGAGACCATGACGCTGTATATCTAGCAGAGATCTCTTCTCTTCTTCTCGTGGTTTCTCCCTATTCCTCTATTTACCTTAATACACTTATAGACAGTCTAACTGCAGTCTCTCGTTCAAAAGTCGAAGAGGCATTCCCAAACACTTGACTAGCATCGCCGCGTCGCCCATCACATGCCTTTCTTCACAACAACAATGGCCAAGAACAAGGAGACGCCCAGAACCACGTCCAAGTGGAGGGCTCCCGTAGGGAGGGAACCCAAGGAGACCGTCGAGCCCGCGGAGAGCGAGATCGAGCCCAGCGAGCCCGACGTCGACGGCGAGGAGCGGCGGCCCCCCGCGAAGCGGCCGGGGACGTCGGGCACGGAGAACCTGCTGATCACGAACCGGCGACAGGCGTCGGAGCAGCTGGCGCGGGCGCGGCGGGCCGAGGAGGCGTACCGGGCGCGGAAGCACGCGGCGCTAGCACGGCAGAACTACGACGAGACCAAGAACCACTTCCGGGAGGCGGCGTCGCACCTGCGGCTCGGCCTGCGCGGCTTCCTCGCCGTCGTCCGCGGCGTCCCCTACCTCGTGCGCGAGAAGCGCGATGAGAGGCGGCGCAAGGCCGACGCCCGGCTGCGGCAGCGCGCCCTCGAGAAGAAGAGGAGGCTCGAGGAGGCCCTCGCGAGGGAGGAGTCCGACGGGGCGGGACCCGAGGAGAAGGCAGCCGCGTAGAGAAGATGTTGCGCTGGACATTTTCCCCTGTTTCTATTTCCTTGCATGCGTCGAGTGATGGGAAAGAGGGACCATCATTCATAGAAGAACCGTGCCACGCCCAGAATGCGATTTCGATTTCCGTCAGGACGAGCATAACTCGACCTTCCACCGCCGGCACCACTAATTCTTTCCTATCCTCTCGGTACCAATTTCTCCGATTAATCTGCGTCTCGGCGGGTGCGTCCTCATCCTCTGGCGCTTCCATGACCCCTTTGCGATAGGAGTCGTTTTTTCACTACAATACACCGCCCTAATACCTCCTTGGTTTACAACACCCATTACATACGCTCATACGTTTTTCTATGTTTTTATATCTTTTACGTTACGATATGACGAGACGACGATTGCTAGCCCATACGAAGAAGATACCCGGAAGTGTTCGCAGCATATGATACATATCGTCTTCGGGTACTGTGGGCAAGGAGTCATCTGGTCGTTGTTGGATAATGTTCTGTATCTGGTCACGTTCGGTTCTCTCATACTTCATAGGGCATCTTGGCCGGGGGTTATTGTTGCAGGACTACTATACATAACTACCGGTCTGGTGACCAATGCATATGTCTTTTCAGCAAGTGTATAATACACACATGGCTACACGGGTCAACAATGCATTGACTGAACAGTACACAGATGCTGTGACATATAGGAGATACCACGATACTATGAGCGCGGCCTTACAATGTGACGGAGGTGGTCATAATTCACGCTTCTAGCTCTGATGCAGGACGTCGTCTGGACGGCGCCGGTTTCACCAGTGCAGTGGGGTTATGGCCCTCACGCGTCTGGTAATATTAGATCATAAATGCTTCATACGGACGATGATAAGTGCCCCCACACCCTTGTATATTCCGACAAGACCTATTTGTAGACGAAGATTCGTGAACCGGTCATTCCATGGCGGACTGTAACTATCAAAGCGCGGGCCCTCTGATCATACATGCCGAGCTTCCCATCCGGTGCCAATCATCCCTTATTCCACCCTAACATGTAATCCGTAATGCCATCATCGTACCTCCGACGCAAGTTCCGCCTCCTTCTCTTTAGGCGGCCTTCTTGGCGAACTCGACCCTCAGGATCAGGTGCTTGAAGCCGTAGCCGTCCATCTTCTGGCAGGCCTTGACGGCGTCGCCACGGTCGGCGAAACTGATGAAGGCGAAGCCCTTGGCGAGGCCCGTGTCGCGGTCCTTGGCCAGGAAGACGCGGGTGACGCGGCCGAAGCGTTCGAACATGTCGCGCAGCTCAGCCTCCTCGGCCATCTCTGACACGTTGGTGACGCGCAGCGTGGCGAAGTCGTCCCGCTCGCCGTACTTGGAGCCGCCCATCTTCTCGCCGGCACCAGCGCGGTCGCCCCGCAGGGCCGGCGGAACGTAGCTGCCCTTCTTGCCCGCGCCCGCAGCGCCGGCCGCAGCGCCTCCCGCTGTCGGCTCGTCGCCCATGCCCGCCGCGACGTCGGCGGCACCCTCGGCGCCCACGGGGGCCATGGTATCCTTATAAGGGCAGCGGGCCGTGAAATGTTCGCCGTTGCAGATACGGCACTTGACGGTCTTGTCCTTCAGCTTCTCCTTCATGGCGTTGGCGTTGACGTCCTTGGACTCGTCCTTGGTGTCCTTCTTCCAGTTGGTGCTGAGGCGGAAGATGATATTCTCGCCCACCGACGTCGTGTCCATCTGCGGGCCGGCGCTGTCCTTCTCCGAAAGCCCGAACTTGCTCCACGTCTTGCGCTCCGCGACTTGGGGGTTGACGACCTCGCGATGGGTGACGAGGCGGATTCTGCGGGTGGTCTTGACCTTCTGGCCGTTCTCGTTGATGCGGTATGTGATAGTCGTCTTGGTGCCGTCCTTGTTCTGGATGGTCTGGGGAGGAGGCAGCTCAGCGACGATCTCGTCGACCTCATCGTCGTCGGCCCAGTCTCTGTTTCTGGAAGACATTGTGGGATTTTCTCGATAATACCGGACTTCTCGGGTTTCTGGAGTATCTTCTGGCAAGAAAGAGGGCGATTTCGTTCGGTCGCTGCTCGGGGTTTGATGTTTGTTGAAGGAAGTCAGGCTGATTAGAAATTTACGTGGGGCAAAGATTGCCAAGGATATATTTAGATGGCAAAAGCGAATTTTCAAGTGGGAGGTGTGGCACCGCAGATGGCAGGGTGCGCTTGGTGATTTGTGGAGCCTCAACTTTAAACGCCTCAATGCGCTATCCAGACCATCGCCAGCAGGTGCATGCACTGTGACCTCCTAACCCCTTACCTTTCGCTACGTGCGTATCTAAAGCTAAGTTTCATATCATCATATTACTATATACCCACGTATCTCGTGTTCGAGTATAACCTCCTGAGTGCTTTGTAGTTCGCAGCCCGAAGTATACATCTTATGGCCTGTTGATTCTACACATGTAGTACCGACCTGGTCAGGTCCGATTGACAGAGCGCTGCAGCGGAACGAGGGTATAATCGCGAGGCATCAAATTTTTATTTTTTATCAACTACAGGAAAATTATATCGTGCCGTGGTGGCTATGCGTAATGGAATGGAACTTCGTCAGGGTCCTAATTTGGCCACCATATCCCTCGTTTCCCCCGTAATAGTTGAGTGTCCCTCTATATCACGGATAAGCAGCAAAGACATAATCGTCAGCAACTCGTCTTGTAATAGACGCCCTAGCTCTACCGCAACGCCCTCTATACAACAACGTAAAAAGGGAACATCTCATCGCGGGTCGTAGCAGTGTAAAAGTTAGAGGCGGAGTTTTCGAAAGAACTTAAGAAAGGAAGGATCGTCTGTCGTTGGCATTATTATCAATGGATCATACATTGATGTCGTTGAGTGCAGTCGTTGCTGGGTTCTCAGGCCCTTGCTTCTTCGGTATGGCTGGGAGGGCGCGGTTCGGAGGTGGGAGGGGAGGCGGTCCTTCGAGGATGGGCATGCTTCTGCTCGTCGAGAGCGTCCTGGTTCGTGCACCTACTGCCAATCGCTGCCCCGATGGAACCTGCACAGCTTTAGTGGATGAAGCTGCACTTTCTGCCAGGTTTCCTTGGGGTCCTCTGACCACCGGCTCTTCGATCAAAGGCGTATTCCACAGCACGCTCCCGCTGTAGGAGTTAAGCGAGTATTGAAACGATGGCTGATCCGCACCGAAAGATGCTCGTTTGTTCCGGGATTTGGAGTTTGAGCTAGTTAAAGGCTTGTGTGGTCGCATATACTCCTCCATTGACGACGCAGCTCTAGGGATGTCCTCCGGAGCATCAAATGTATTGTCGGGCTCAATGTGAGGCTGAGAAGCGGCTTGTGGGACAATGGTCGTGTCATTTTCTACTTGCGATTGGGGTGGCTGCTCTTGGTAGTCCCCCAAATCACTAGTGCTTGAATATTTCCTCGGGGTGGTATCGTTGCTCAGTTGCTTGGGCAGAAGGCTTGTTCTTTTTGCATGACTGTCCAAGTTTTGTCTGACCTTGGACGTTGAAGAATTTTGCTGGCAAGGTGAAACCGTAGCTTGATTAGCAGATGTATTCCAGTAGGATTCGCGATTTGGGCTTTGATATCTGAATTGAGCATTCGATGAATGAGGAGATTTCGGCGACTGATCGAGGACAATGGACAGAGGCCGAGAGATACTCAACACCGGTGGCGGTGATCGCCGCCGAGGTCGCATAGACACTTCCCTGTCGGGCAGGCTATCTCGAGGAGGTGATGTAACTGTCGAGAAACGCCTATTAGATCCCTGAGGTACGCTAAAATTGGGTACAACCGGAGGCGGATTGGGCACGTTATTTGGTCCAGTGTCCAGGTTGGAGGAATCCGAAATAGTCGACAGGCTTGTGGAAGGTCGAACAGTAGAATCATAAATATCGAAGCCTGGCACCATCGTCTGCATTGACTGTCTCCTATTCAAGATTGCGCTGGCGTTCGGGCGTAGTCTGACTTCCGGTGGGCTTGATATGCTCGGCTGAGGGTCCTGGGTCTGTTGGTCATCCAGGTTGCTTGAGAAACTTACTCGGGTTGGTGAGCATGCTGGGGAGGAGTCTGAAGATGTGATGACTGTCCTCTGCTCAGAGGACATGAACGAGAGTCGATGGTTGCTATTTCTAAGGCTGTCGAGAAGTTGGCCATCAGCCGAGATCACACTGTTTCTAACCGAGACATCGTCCGGCGCGAAATCGGACGCCGGCTGAGAGGCTGGATCGGCTGTCTCAACGCCGGAAGCCTCGCCGGGTAGCTCGTCCTGCATCAATGCGAAATCGTGTGAGGTACGTGAAAACCGATCGGGATCCCGAACAACCAATGTCCTTCGCCTCGGCTTGACTTCTACTTCGTCAGGCTCGTTTTCCGCATCCGGCTTCCCGGTCTCTGAGAGTTTCTTCTTGCCACCCAGAGAGCGAATCTCCCTCCGCAGGGTTGCGAGCCAGGAATCCATGCTCTCCGCACTTTCGAACACCAACAAGAAACTCGCTACTTGCCGCTTCCCATAATTGCGGAAGGGGAACTTCAACCTTATGGATCTTGCATCTGTCGTAGGGTTCCCATTGGCGTCCATTGACGAGACCACCTGAAGAACCCAGTGTCTCCCAGGAATGAGGTCGCTAGCAAATACCGCCGAATCCTTTGTGAGCTGCAATGATTTCTCCGGTATTCTGTTAAACGGCCCTTCCGCCGCATACTGGAGTAAGTAGCCAGACGTAACAAGAACGTAAATTTTGCTCGTCCACTCTAGCGCGCTTTTTGAACCAGCATTCCTCAAAGCTCTTTTCTTGACCCCCTCCGATCGTTTTTCGGACCCAGCTTCTTCCGAGTCTAAAGGAGAAGAACTCTGCGATGATTCAACTACATTAGGCAGACTACCTTTTGTCGCATTGAGTCGAACGAGGCTTTCCGCAGGTGTTGTGCAACAAGACAAGGTAGCATGCTTGACAGCTTGGGGGTATACTTGAAACAATGGTATCGCCGTTGAGCTTCGTCGAAGATGGCCCGGGGGCGCCTGGGGTGCGGTGTTACCAGCAACACTATGCGGTTGCTGTGACTGACGAACAGAAACCGGTAGCGATCCTGAAGCAGTCGAGGGCGGGCCCAAAAGAGAGCTTTCTGACTGGGAAGTTTTAGAAGCGTATGGCCAGTTGTTAACCTCCGCCAGAGATATACGCTTTCCCGACCGCGAAAGATCATGTAAGGACGACGTGCTCTCGGACCCTCTGACAGTCTTGCTAGTCTTCGCCCTTCCAAACAAGCCTCGTAGGTTCAATTTAGATTCTCTCTTGGTCACCCGATCTGCGCTCAACGGGATCCTATTTTCGTCGTCTCTAATAGCGTTAATATCTGGTGGCCGGGCTCGTCGGAGACTGTCCTGCTGTGATTGCAGTGCACTCAGCGGGAGAGTCTTTGGTACTTCTGTCCCTGCCATTATATGATGCTTCAAGTCCTCGGTTCATGTATCCAGATTCTTTCAGTGTTGCGATTCGCGCTAGGCTCTCTCGTCTGCTGAACATAAAGAACGTGAGAGCTTATAGGTTAATTGCCCGAACTGGCGCCATGCAGCGCAACGTATGATTGACCACCAAAAACGAGTGGAATGATGTTTGGACAGCATGTGGGCCCCAACCAACAGATGACACAACCACAAGTTAGTAGAAAGCGCGAAGTAATGAAGAAAATATTCGTTGGCGAGTAAGAGGTAAGGAAGCCCTGTAGAGATGGCCGGTCGCCTGAGGAGGTATTTCTAGAATCCCAGTTATCAGACGGCCACGGTAAAAGAGCGAAGGTTAAGAGGACCGCAGACCAAAAAGAAGGAAGAAAAGGAAACTCGAGGGTTTCCTAGATGCTAGGGCTGACGTTTACTTGGGGTTGATTATATTAAAGACGGATCGAAATGCCACGGCCGCAGGTAGAGACGAAGAATGGAGTCAAATAATGGAGAGTCCTAACCGATTGCGCTCTTGGGCCGTTCCTATGTGTAATCCTCAATGGCGCCCCTCCATACATGGCTAGAAGAAGCTTAAAGTTGAGGGGCCTAGGTATTTGCGGGTTGAGAAGATCATTCAAAGCCAAGAAAGCTTCACAAGGATTGGGTGAGGTCACTAATACGCCCAGGCGGGGATGGCCAACCATGTTCTGCTGCCCAAGGACTTGGTGGGTATGAGGCAGGAGGCGGCATGAACCCCATATGCAGGGGTGTGACATTCTATTGTGGCAGGCCGCATCAGTGAGAAACACTACCTAGGCAATAACTGGTTGGGCTCGACTCAGTGCAACATTTAGGGGCGCCGGAATTCTGGTCTGACCACTTTCCCGCTCTGGGATTTTTACCCAGACCGTGACGGATGACAAGGGGTTCCCATTGGCGTTCTACTGCAGTTTGGGGAATTCTCGGATTTCGAGCCGCCAGCCATTGGGCCCGGTTGTCAACCCCCAGGAGAAATCCCTACGTTGGGCTGAGGTGTTGTTGAATATCCACGGAACTATTGAGTATTGTTACTGGTAAGTTCCGACGATGTGGATGAATCTGGGTGTGCTGCACCCTTCTTTTGTCTTCCACTGAGGAATCTGGGGTGTCCTTGAAAGATGTGATATTAACGGTCGTTAGTCATTGTGGCAGTACTGGGTATGTTCCGGGCGCACATCTTACCTGGTTTTGGAACGCCACTGTTATGCCTGGTTTCACCGGCATTCAGATATTCTTGCAGTTTCGATGTCTAATCTCCGGCGAAGTTTGTCACGTCGTGTTTTCTTTCGATGTCTTCGATGTCGTTTTGAATCCGCGAGAGACGCACCTTACGTTTCCCACCACCCCTGAGGGATTACAGCGAATCATGGACGTGAGAGGTGCGCGATAGCATCTGACAGCGGCTTATGTTGTCCGGGGTTCATGTTTTCTTGAATTTTAATCTTAGCAAACTTTAGTACATACGATACCGCGGTAGATTTACTTGCTTCTCTAACCCTCCGCGATCGTCCTTCGCTCTTGCTGGATATATCATATGTTCCCGTTATTTACCTTATGATTACTTTGGTATGTACGTACGAGAAACTACAGTTAGGCAAGCGATGAGGTGCTGCTCGAAATTATCCATGTCGCTAATACCTCTCTGGGTCTGGCACTTTGCCATATGGCATCCTGGTTCATATTGTTCATAATACTACCGGGATATATTCAGCTCAGGCTCAGGCTCAGGCACACGATGACACGTGTAGAAGAAAGCGAGCGATACATACATCCTTGCGATATATATATATGTATGCTGTCTTTGCAACGATAGCCCATCTTCTTCCGTGGAATCTCTGTTGCGACGACAGTCTATGCAGTATGCACTTGCTCTCCAGAACAGTTCATGCGCGGGAGCAGGCCCCTCATGTTTCGGGTGATATGCAGGAAAATTTTCATCGTCCTTGATTTCTGCATGTGGAATTGCTTGCGATATATATGGAATTCTTCTACAAGGCACGCTTACGAATACAGGATGTAATACCGAACTGTCGCGTTTTTAGACCTAGAGTCCATATGATCGACCCGTTGCCGAAAGAAGCTGGTGTAAGCTGTGCCCAAAAGCGTTGATATGGAGCCAACCAGACCGACATACGCATTTTTATGACATACTATATATGTAAGTAAGCGTATATGCATCAACAGACGCATCTTTTTTACGTTGGTCACGATGGCTTCCCTTAACGATGAACATTCAATGAGAATCCTAGTCACCACGCGGAGCATATAGTGGTACAGCGTAAGTCAGAACAACTACATGGGATTTCCGTTCAGCTGATGTATTTAACCTGCTGGTCGCCGTTGCCACCTCGCGACTTGGTCGCACAGAGCAATATCCAAATTGAGACACGGTATTTGGACACTGCCAGTTCCCGAACAATTTTCGAGTTGATTACGAGCTGCTTCCCACTGTTCATATGTTCTTTAATGCCATGAACGGTTTAGTAGAGGGCCCGATCACGAAGTCCCCGTCACCTAATCAATCCGTAGCTATCCTTAAATTTCGCATTGCGTACGTCAGCAGACGGGATGTTTGAGGACGGTACTAGGCAGCTATCCGGCTTTTGAATCCCACTAGGTCCATCCATTCAAGCCTAACATGAGTACAGCCACTTGGCCTTCCGAGACGCGGCCATCTAGGTATTTCCCACCGGATCGTGCGGATCTTGCTTAGGTGGTTCCTGCAGTAGTGCCCCCACAACAACGGCCCGCTAACGTTAACCTAGCGTACACTAGACCGTCATTTTCCAGTCCTCTGGGCACCTTTTGGGAACCTCAAACTTGTTTTGTGGGTTGGTTCAGGAATACCTAACGTTAGCCCGTCGGAGCGGGTTGGATATTTTGATCGGAGTGTCTCACGAATATTCCCCTTTTTAACGGAATCAGCTCCGGACGATCCGGATGATTTGCCAGGAGCAGAAAATTCGCACAAGCAAATCAAGCCAGCCAGTACTACCATTCTCTTGTATGGTCTAACCTACGGAGCTCGCCGACCTCTAGGTCTGCAAGGACGTCGGACAAGGATTGCACGAAGTCAGGCCGCCTGTTAGTCTTCTCTCCTCGACGCTGATCGTCGAAATCAGCTAGGAACGCAGCGGGTTACGTTTCACGTAATCAAGATATAGCTATCGAGATATCTCGTATGTGTTTCGTGCATAGATATAGCCAATCTTTGTCATAGCGAGTCAATTGGTATGATCTGACAACGAGGTCATCTAGAGTTATGGAGGCTTCTCCCTTTCACCTCTCCACGTGGCATTTTATGCCCTAATGTTCCACTTGTGCGGAGAACTAGGGCTATTGATTCCGATTGACCCTCATCGCCGGGACAAACTTCAATCGGCAGTCGACCTGGTGTCCACTTCTTCACCGGTAGCATCTCCACGAATCCCAAAACATACCGCCTCAAAGACGAGTAGTTCAGTACTCACTCCTACTGTATGTAAGCTCTGTGAATTCGCTGGTGTCAGTTAGGCGACGGGCAGGTATTGGCTCCCCCCAGTGACTCTATTGGCCTTGTTGTATTGTTGTTCTATCTCCCAATTGTAACGCTTATTCATATCTGGGAAGCCATAACCGCTCTGCTAGCACCTCTATCTTTCGTGCGGTGAGCATCACTGGTAACTCGAGGGAATTGTTTCGTGTAGCTGACTCTTCCTTGTGGGCACATGACTTGCCCTTAAGGTGCCAGGATGTGCTAATGTAGGCTTTATAAGGTGGATATACCTACCTATGGCCTAGTGTCAGTCTCCTAGGTAATTTGAGAGAACGAGCCTTCTGGCGGTGACAGTAAGCTAGGGATTCGCGCTATATTCGGAGAAAAAAAAAATCGTTGCCCTTTACATTCTAGCACAATCATATATATAGAAGTATGTCTCCACAAGAGGGGTCAGTTTCTTCCCCTGCAGACCGAGATACCATTGAAATATACATAGGAAAGGGGCTGGAAGGCTCGAGGCCCAGATTATTCTGTGACGAGATCATTTGTTTTTGGTATCGTCATAGCGCGCTCTGCGCATGGCATCTCTGGCCGAATCCTGAATATTATTATTGCCTGGATGTCGGCGGCTTTGTCACGTGCATGCCGGATTTTACTCTTCACGCTTCTCACTGTTCAGCTGGGTTGGTTAAATGACAACAGTCATGTGTCCATCTGAGAGGATGGCATGTTACAGCAGTGGTCGTGTAGGGTAAAAGATTACGAGATAACGCCCACACATACGCTCTTCATCATCTTCTTGAAGGCTGTCGCACTCGTGTCCCTCGTGGTGCCGAATGGAACAGCTTAGAGCATACGCCCTCACATCTAATACGTCAGTTTCCGTCCCCGCCGATATTCTCACAGAGCTCCGTCTCTCATCGACGACTCCCGTCGCTGTAGGCTCAGAAGTAGCGCCAACCGGTACAGAAACTCGTTAGGAAACGCCTAAGTAAGCTCTGTTGAGAATTTGAAACGGGTAGGAGCAATCGTCGTGCGGTCAAACCCCAAAAGGAGCTGTGACCCTTGCTTAGGAGTATAGTACAGTTGGCATAGCCATAGCCTTCCTTGGCGACTACCTTATCGTTCGGATCAGGAGTTCATCAGCAAGCGTTCTCAGGCCTTGGTGATAGTACAGTTTCGGAGTAAAGGACGAGAAATAAGATATACCCCCCATACCATCGGCATCCGAGGAGCCTGTTCCTATGTTATATGGATGCCGATAAGTATAGATGAGACCATGACACATAACCGTGCTGATACCGTTGAAAAAGAGAGACACTTGTTCCAAGGCCCGTTGAGCGAGATGGCTTACAACCATTCTTTTCCCCAGACGCGTATTGATTTAGGGGATATGACCCTTAAGCCACTAGTTGCTGCGCCTCACCACTCAACTATGAATGATCAGCGTTCCGGATACCGCTAACTGGCGCGAGAGTTTTGCGACTTACCACCTGGGTCTCTAGTGGCCATCCATGTCCTGAGCGAGACTTGGCAAACCCGACTTGACAGCCACAACGTAAGCATGAAATCGAGCCTTTGTCTTCCGATAGCACTAGACTTCCTTCTCATCGAGGGGCCTTTAAGCCATTTTGACGTTGAGCGAGTGATTAAGGCAGATACCAGTATGGCATACTGCCCGGTCACCACAGACAGGAAAACTATGTATAATGGTGCAGTATGCGAAGGTTATCCGTACGTCCCTACAAGGATTCCTGAGTTATCTGAGACTTTGTGTAGCTGTATCGAAAATGCTAATGCCTGACCTAGGAAGAGGCCGGTGATGAGAACGGCGTCGTAGGAACTATGCTTAGCGAGTGTTTACTGCCGTGCGTTCAGGCTGGAAAGGGAAAGGACATGGAATAGAGAATCATCACCTTCGAACGCACTGCTGCATCATCATTTGGGGGGGGACCAAGGTTGAATGAACCAATACTGAAACTCAGGAATGCGACTACAACCTGGCAAAATCGCGGGTTAAATGAGTCTAAGCTCAGGTGCCAGTATGCAGCTCGGTGTCTGTATACTATGTCGGCTGCAATGGCATCCCTACTGCAACCATCCGGAGGCAGCTTATAGCAAGTTGTTTGATAATAGGGATTCCGTGACAGAGATAAACGGGTTCTTAGACGATTCATCACATGCAAGACGTTGCCACTACAGAAACACAAAGCGTTTACCTCTATGGAGAAAACTCTCCTCTGTTCAGGTAAAGGTGTTGGCAAGAGGTTGTAAGGCTGCACCCGGCTAGAGAGCCATCAAGTCATGACCTGGAAGGCTTTCGAAGTTTAGGCGTTAGAGCCACCGATGACCGCACCCCGCAGTGAAGTTGCCGTACTGAGTAGCCGCATCCGTGGATATGTATTAACTCCGTAGAAGGTATTGCGTTAGCGAGGCTTGGCCGTATACGTGCATACTGTAGTTGTAGCCTGTAGTAGCTTCTTATTAGTGGCTCAACATAGGGATCCCAGGGCCTGACGTAAAGCCATGGATAGCTTGCAACGATATCACATGGCACAACTGCAATCACGTCCAGTGCTGCCACTCTGCAATGTCAAGTAATGGGAGCCACTCCCATGTACTCCAAATACCGAAGTGGTAAAGTCAACTGGTCGTCCCTCCACTTCCACCATGTCTACATACATACAAGGTAGATATGCATGCATCTATCGCACCTACCATCAGGTTAGGTGGGACAATAACCTCCCCATTCGAGAATCACATGAGCTCCTGGAATCCTTTCCCTCCAACTTCATTAAGTCTTATAGAGATCGATAGCTTACGTATTACCTACTTCTTTTATACTGTCTACGCCAGCCGATCCCGGTTAAGCGGTGATCAGGCATCACGCCATGCTAGGAAGTCTCCGGTAACTATATGCTTGACAATTTGATACTGGTAGAAAAAGGGTACAACACAGCACGCACCACACACACGGCAAATCCTCTACTGCTAAGGTAGGTAAGCTGTACAATACAAGCAGCTTGCTTTGGGACTTTCTATCACAGCATAGCGGCGAATTACCTACGAGTCCGCAGCCGCGCCCTCGACATACCTTAAAAAGCGAGCACGGTTGATGAAGGTAGAGCCCTCGTTTGGAGGTCCATTGTTCGCATTCAAAGACCCCCCGCTGCTACTCTGGGCGTCTGACCTCACGCCGCCAAGGAGCTCTTATGTAATATACTTCGACTACCAACAAAGGTCACAGCTATATCAGCCTTTCCTGCCAACTTGGAACTTTAAGATGGCCCCAGACCTTAACTCACTTCCTCCCTCATCGCCGTCCGGTCGTCCTCGCGCCATGAATTCCTCGAGTAGTAACGGTGATGCCCTCACCACCGAGTCGCCCCCGCCTCGCTCTCCCCGGGGGTCCATTTCCCTTCAAGCTGCCGCCACCATGAATGCCGGCCTTCAACATGAGCCCCAACGGCGTAAGTCATCCGACATGAAGTTCGAAGCTAGGCTATACTGACGTAGGGTCTGATATAACAGGTTCTTCAAGCAGTTCGTTATCGAGAAGCCGACAGTCTCCACAGACCGGTAGACGACGATCTTCGGTCCTTATGAACCTCCAACTAAACGATCCGACTCTTCCTGGGCCGGGTGAAATGGTCGCCGAGGAGAGGCTTAACCGCATGGTGCACAGCCCTCAGCCCATGGCTGCCTCGCCTCGATCTCCGTTTCTCCCAGGAGGTGACCCGCATCATAACAGAACACCTAGCCTAGGGGAACTGCATCAGGAGCTGGAGGCAGAACAGGAGGCACAAGTGGTAGGTCATATGTGGAACAATCCATGATGTCTATATCTAACGAGATATTGGCAGAACCGACTTCTCCAGCAGATTCGCCAACAGCAACTAGAACTACAACGATTGCAGGCGGCTCAGGGCCACGGTCAGACTGCGGTAGCACCAGACGAGCCGACGCCCTCTTCAGAGAGGTCCAGCTATCCAGCTACACCACAGCCTTTTCCCCCACCTGTGACGTCTGCACCTAGATCGCCTGCTGTGTCACACCCTCGCTCCTCCTTCGACATGGCTCGCGAGGCCCTTCACCGTCGCTCAAGAACTCCCAGCCGTGGTGCTACATCTCCTAGATTGAGAAGGGCATCTCTTGGCGGGGATAATGGCGAGCCTACAGGTCTGCCAGGCCGCGACGAGAGCGCCTTCTATCAAGCAGAAACTCAGTCGTTGATCCGTGAGAATCAGATGTTGCGCCATAGAATTCGTGAATTAGGTTCGTTATTGTTATAGTGCCCCCACGTGAAGGGACGCCTATCCTAATCTGTCATTTAGAACGCCAACTCGCTGAGACACATGCGACCTCCTCGCTTACAAGAGAGCCTACGCAACCATCGCATCTCCTCCATTCCACCTCGGCCACTGATGACGAGGCTGCTGGCGCATCTACGGCAGCAACCACATCTAGCACCTCTCGGTCTGCCCCAGTGTCTGACACTGTTAAAGGTGAATGAGATGCGTTTTGAACTGGGTAGATTCCCATTGTACAATACACACAAAGTAGGTATCTGGCGTTCTGAAACTGTTTAAAGGTCGGAGAGGATTGGCGGCAAGTTCGATGCTTTTTTCATGGCCCAAGTTTCGGCGTTTGGAGTTGACGGACCCGTGGCTCTCAGGAAAACGAGAACTGTTACGCACCTGCTTTCCTGTCTAAACGTTGCATGCTTAATATAAAGAATTGTAGTATTAAAAGACTGCATCCTAAGTGGCAGGAGGGATCGGGTCTGCCATACTCAGGTCGTGCCTGGATCCATACACGAAATTATTGAGCTCCAAGCTTGACGGGCTGAACGGACCCCTGAAAGTTTGTATTCCCCGAGGATTGGGGCAGCACTTCCCTACTCATCCCGTAGGAGCCGGACGCCTTATAGAACTGCTTTATCTACATCGGCTTCGAGTCCCGCCTGCGTACCCTTTCGTCGACTCGTACCGGTTTCAGCAGGAGCCGTTAGCACAGCACGGCGGGCCCTCACAGTGACTCTCATTGCACCACTGCGTCACAAGCACTTATCGTCAGCTGGGATGCCCAAGTATGAAGCGGAGCAATAACTGCATTCTTTTCTTTTCTTTTTTTATTTCAGACTTACGCATTCGTCTCGCCTCACGAGGCCGCGGGAGACCTCTAGTGCGCCCGAGGGTGTGGCCACGACAGTGGCCGCGAGTACGGCCGCGATGAAGGGTAGAACGCGCATTTTTTATTTTATTTTATTTTTTTTTTTTTTGTCCCGGTGGGTGGTGGTAAAGGTTAAATGAGGCTCTCTCTGTGTTGTGCTATTAAGAAAGGAGCTTGAGGAGGATGCGCCGGGGCGTATTGGCGAGATTCGGTCGCCCGAATAAGGAATGGAAACTTGAGCGATCAATGGCAACACCCGGCCGAGAGGAAGCTTGAAAGGTGCTTTCTATGGATTTAGGTAGCTAAATTAACGGACGGCCATATAGGTTGGTAGGTAGGTATGTAGGTATAGGCAAAGTCAGATAGTCAGTCCATGAGGCCCGCATTGCCCGTTCCTCCTCCGGCGTATTTATACTCTTCTTATACATCACCTTGCACCGCACTGCTTCCCGCATTCTGCCCCTCGTCGCTTTGTCGCCGTTGTTTGTCGCGAGGCTGAGTTGGGGGGATCCCAGGATCCAAATCCTCAGACGCAAGGGGAGATGAAACTCGTTGCGGGACACGTTAAACCCGGTCCCAAGAACCCGAAAATAGATACGGTTCCCGCCGACCTGTGGAGCGTGGGGCAGTCATCTTTCTGCGACGGCGTTCGGAGCGGGGGGTTTCCTGAATGGGCTGGCGCTTGGGAACAGCGTCGAATACCTAATTTGCCCAGCTCGTTCTGGGACGTTTCCTTCGGACCATGTTTCGGCTGAAACATGCTGCGGCGACCTCCCTAACATGCTGTATTGTGCGTGGTATCGTTCGTACTTGCCAGGTCCAGCCGCATGGACCAGGCCTCATTTCCCCGCGGGGAATTAATGCAGTCTCGTCTGTCGATGGGTTGGCTAATATGATGGATGACGGTATGGGGGTATAATGATACACGTATTGTTTTATGGAACGCTCTTAATTTATGACCTTGACGCTTCCAGCACGCACATATAGTCCTTCATATTACGGAGAGCTGAAAAGGGGTAGCGAGGTACTTAGTAAATGGATAATCTCAAAGTGCGTCATCCTACCTTCTCGGCTACCAATTCGACTTCGTCCATGATGGTTTGCTTTCAGACTTCCTGTGAATTAACGCCAAGACAACATTGCTTAGTTATAGAGTAATAACTACATTAAAAATTCCAAGCTGAAACCTGTAATTTTCGAGCCTTGTATGCTCCGCAGCCCATGAGCATAATGCCTAATAGGCCCTCCTAATAAGGGGACCTGTTACTACCGTACCGGGATGTGCTTCGCGGAACTTTCTGAAGTTCGTACTGGGTTCAAATTCCATCTGATGTGGACCCGCTATGAAGCTACTGTCCAGGCCTGTACGGGGGGGCATTGTACTTTAGACCTAAGCGAACGTCATTGTGCATGCAGGTTGCTTGCACCAAAACAACCTGAACTTGAAGCTACACGGCCAAGTTGCTCAGTTCAGGGAAAGTGACCCCTAATAAATCTACGGAACCACGTCTTAAGAGATACTTTGCTCCAAGACCATACCGTCCGTTATTCGAAGCTCAAGCCTCGGAAAGTCCGTGCGAGCGAGGTTTACGGTGCAGTCCCTGCCTATTGCTTGCTTATCCGTTTATCGGAGCTCTGGGGAGGGACCAGACCTCAATCCGGACTAGGATTACAGAACCACAAGAGTGAACATGATATGACAGACACTCGACTCTAGCGAGCGCGAAACCGTCTTTTCTTGAAGTTCCCTCTTCAGCATGCTCGCCAGAGTAGCAGCTGCCAAGGGGCACGGATCGCGCTCATTTGCCGCCACCAGCTGCCCTCGCCTATTCTCGAGCACGGCGCGGGCGCAGTCGGATTTTACTCACGTCGTAAGTTGCTGCACCCCTCTTTCTACCCCGGTCAACAGACGCTAGCCAAGTTGGCGCATCGAAACTACAGGCTTCCCCTTTCATACGCGAGAATGATGGAACTAGGGGAAACAGAGCCACTCACAAACCCCCCTCGAAAATAGGTGATAGGCGGCGGCGTCATCGGCCTCGCCATCGCCCGCGCGCTGGCCGCGCAGCCGGGGAGCAGCACGCTGCTCGTGGAGCGGCACGGGCAGGTGGGCACGGAGACGTCGTCGCGCAACAGCGAGGTGATCCACGCGGGGCTGTACTACGGGCCGGGCACGCTGAAGACGCGGCTCTGCGTCGAGGGCCGCCGGGCGCTGTACCGGTTCTGCGCCGACCGCGGCGTCGCGCACCGGCGCACGGGGAAGTGGATCGTGGCGCAGGACGCCGCCGAGCTCGAGGCGCTCGAGCGCATCCGCGACTTCTGCCGCGCGCACGACGCCGAGGCCGGGGAGGGGGCCCTCCCCGTGCGCTTCGTCGGCCGCGAGGAGGCCCGCCGCCTCGAGCCCGACGTCCGCGCCGACGCCGGCATCCTCGAGAGTCCCACGACGGGCATCGTCGACAGCCACGGCCTCATGCTGGCTCTGCAGGGCGCCTTCGAGGACGCGGGCGGCGTCACGGCCCTCAACTCCGAGGTCATCGGCGTCGAGCCCCTCCCCGCGCCTTCGCCAACGTCGACGCCCGGCAGCGGCGGGTGGCAGGTGACGGTGCGCGACCCGGGCGCCGGCGGGGCGGGGTCCGGCCCGGAGTCGGAGTCGACCGTCACGGCGGAGACGGTGATCAACAGCGCGGGGCTGGGCGCCGCGGCGATCCACAACATGATGGCGCCGGCGGAGCGGCACGTGCGGCTGCACTACGCGAAGGGCAACTACTTCAGCTACGGGGCCCCGGCGCCGCGCGTCAGCCGGCTCATCTACCCGGCGCCGGCGCCCGGCGGCGCGGGGCTCGGCACGCACCTGACGCTGGACCTCGCGGGCCGCGTGCGCTTCGGCCCGGACGTCGAGTGGGTGGGGTCGCCCGACGACCTGGCCGTGAACGCCGACCGCCTGGCCCCCGCCGTCGCCGAGATCCGCCGCTACCTGCCGGGCGTCGACGCCTCGGCGCTGGCGCCCGACTACGCCGGCGTGCGCCCGAAGCTGGTGCCCGGCGGTGCCGTCGGCGCTGGCGGCGGCTTCCGCGACTTCTATATCAGGGCGGAGGACGGTTTCGCCGGCTGGGTCAACCTGCTGGGCATGGAGAGCCCCGGGCTGACGAGCTGCCTGGCCGTCGCGGACTACGTGAGGGACCTGCTGTACGGGAGCCGGAGCAGGCCGGAGGTTGGGAAGGATGGCGCCGAGTGAGACGAGACCCGTTCTGCGCGCATTGACTGGAGCGTACTCGACGAGTCACAGAGCCAGTAAATAAATATCAACGTACTACTTTACTCGTATTTAATACTGATGACTTACAAAATACATAAGCATGCATCAGAAGTCCCAAGTGTCGTTGTTGTGGTAGTTGTGCTGGTTTACACAAGGAATCATATACGCCCCCATTCCAAATGTGTAGGAGACTATACCTTTTCCTCCCAACCAAGAACGTTTTAAAACGGGCCAAGAATGTGAACCTCATTTTCCCACCTTTTCGTGGCTCGTATCGGTTTTCGGTATCCCGGAGAACTCGCCGCCCGGTCCCGTAGCGTAACTAGCCGCCCAGCCTATACGCGGATAACGCCTCCAAACGCCCAAAGAACCTGCCCGTAGGGAATTATATACAGTTCGCAGGTATCGACATTAACGGAAGGTGACTTCCGGAAACACTTTCCTCCCGTGCAAATTCGCGTGAAATTCGTATATGCCGTCCTCGGCACCAACGTATCTGTAACGGCAAGTCAGTCAAGCTTTCCGGGTATTCCCGAATTGAACAGGGGAACTTACAGCGTCTGCCCATCTTCGCTCCACGACAGACCAGCAGTATCATCAGGATGTTGCTGATGCTCCCGACTACCAGATCGGCCGTAAGCACGTCGGAAGCCGGCAAAGTCGTCGCTCCAGACGTCATTAATCACTGGGATGGCCCGACGGTTCCGACCGGCCTCGGTACGCGTGCTGTCCGCAAACCCATCCCCACCGGCGATATTGTAGAGGGCCTCCAGATCAGCCCATCCCGATGTGAGTCTTCCCGTTAACCACGGGGTAGGGGAGTCTCGATTGTTGCTCGGACCATCGTTGGTGCTGCCCGAGGGCTGTGACCTGTTCATTATCTGTGCAAAGCTGTCAACGTTCTGGGTCAACGCTTGCATGATGGAACTCCTCCGCCGCGGCGTCGGGGCCCTCCGCTCTCGTTCTTGCTCCCCCGGAGGCGTTTGACTCGTCCCCGACCGATGGTGGTCGCGGGTCTCCCGGTTCCGTTCGCGCTCAAGTATTCGCGTCAGCGTTTCACGCTGTATGATTAGAGTACTGGTTAACGATTGCTCTCTGTCTCCCCTTCCCATGATACGAATCGTCACCCTCTGCGGGGCACTTACACGCTCGGCCCACACTGATGATCTCCAAGCCGGACTCCCTCGGGCGATTTGTTGCTCACGCTGCTCCCTTTGCTCTCTAGCTTCCCGGCGTCGCCGATCGCTCTGGACGGCCTCAAGAATCGCGGTTTCCTCCGCAGTGAACGGATGGTTGACCCTTGAGGGCGGTTCAGAGGTCTCGGGATTCGGTAGCGGCCGACTAGGGCTGGAGGTACTCAGAAGACCAGGTAGCGGAGGGGAGCCGCCAGTGCTGCGTTCATTGCGGGGGTCGAGAAGACGTGGGTCGATTGTGCTCCGGTCATGGAGGGAGAGATGGTCGAAACCCTCGTGCTCATCTATCGAGATGATCTGCCGTTGGGCAAAGTTAGTGCGCGCATCCGCGATGCCTACCCGTCCTCGATGCTCAGTCCACGCCAAGAGATCGAAGGGCCCTGGTGAAAATGCCATGTCCCTAACTGCGCCAGATTCGTGGGGTGCCCTGGAAGAGTTGAAATGAGTGATGAGCGGATCCATATTCGGAATCCGAAGAGCGGCCGTGTCGAATATCGAGATGGTACCATACTGAGTCCCTACTGCAAGATACCTTCCGGAAGGAGAGAAGGCGGCGGCAAAACTGCCTCGACAATCCGAAGTATCCCGAGGCTCTTGGCCCTTGAGGTGTATCTTGGGCAGTTGCTCCCATTCAAAGTACTCGTTGCTCTTGCCCTTACCTAGCGGCTTACGCACGTGAATGTAGAGGAAAGGGTCATCGCAAATAGCAGCCAACATGGTGCCATCAGGCGAGATGACAGCTCTGTTGACGCAGTCGGGATAATCGAGTTGGTCGACCTCTTGGCAGTCATAGAGACCGACAATGGTCACCGTCTTGTCATTGTTCGCCAAGACAGCTACCGGAGAGTGATATTGGCCGGGTGTCGTGTCATCGGAAGGAGTCTTTGGAGGTTGCCAGATGGTGATGCAGTTGACTCGTTCGATTCCAAACTTGTGGTTTGAAGCAGACCACGTCTTATTCGAGCCATTAATCCGCTCTACGATGCTAAGCATGTCGCGTTGAAGTTGGGACATGGAGGCTTCGGCCATGTTTGGGGATTCGAGGGAATTGAGGGTGGATCGGAAGTCGCCATTCAGGGCATCATCTGCCGCATCAGTCTGGCCCACATCGCGAATGACCGTGAACTCGCCGTTCTCGCCTCCGCAGCATATCCATCCACCCTTGGCCACCAAGCACCGGGGGTGAAAGCTTATAACCTTGATCGTCTCGCATTCGCGGGTGGTGGTGTTGAGCCGAGTGATATGCGTATTGTTGACACCGGCAGGAAAGTAGATGACATTTTGCCTCTCAGTACTGATTAGAGATCGAAGCTGCCAGTGGCTAGAGTAGACATAGAACGATTAGCCTGAGAAGGCACAGATTATCGGGCCGGGCGCACATACATGGGCGATACAGCGGTGCGATAGTGCTTGCGACCATCTTTGACTACTAGGCGCTCGGTTGGCCAGTAACTAAGTAGAAAGGCGATTAGGATTAGCTCGTCACACACTCTCTATTGGGTTTCGCGGCAAGGATATATGTACCCAGCCTCTTCGTCAACGGCCATAATACCAGAGCCGGATATCAAGGCCACCACAGGTCATCAAGTCGCATTGACCATGGAAGCGGGTTGATGATGGCGATGGGCCGAATGGCAATACTCTAAGGGTCCGGATTGCCTCTGTCAGACTCGGCTGGTAGCAGACCAACGGCGGCTGGTTAGAATGACGTCGGCTGGCTAGCAGAATGGACGGGTGTGATCCCAAGAGTCGAGAACTGGTGGAGGAATGCAACAAGTAGTAAAGTATCTTCCTAGGTGTATATCGGATGCAGTCAAGTCTCCAAGAATCAATGTTAAGACGGGGCGGATATTTGTCCGGGTTTGTAGGTTGAACAAAGGCCTCCACAATCTACATAAACGACAAGAATGACGTTCCAACCTGCTAGAGCTAAGGACTGCGGCGGCGGGCACTGGGGGGCGGTACTGCATGTACCTATGTCTATGTAAACTAAGTAAGGTACAGAGTAAATGTACGTACATACACTAAAGGCCAATAATCGCAGTCCGAATAGTAAGTAACAGTGCACCTGCATGTACTTCCGAGTCGATCCAATACTTTCAACTCCCTCAAGCTGCTTGCTTGTCTTTCTTACTTTGGGCCCCTATCAAACCATCTTATAGAACGAAGCACTAATAGATTATACATGTAGAAACAGAATGTGGGGTGTTCAAGAGACGGATATTTCCGCATGTGCCCGTCCTAAATATGTGGTGAATGCCATCAATGAAATTCCCACAACTTGGCGTCAAAGAAAAGATTCTCCGGCTCTTTCCTTTTTGCCATTCGGGTCGAATCTCGGTATCTGGATGGAGCGTAGTTTGTTGCTGTGTCGTCATGACCTTTCCTGATGTGTACTTAACTTCTTATAGAGATAGCGCTATAGTACCTGTGAGCTGCTTACCTTAGTTAGTACCTGTAGGAGCTCTGGAATTAGGTATTACCTAGTAGACAGGCCCTGGCAGGCACTACGTAGCGCTAGAATGCGGGCGGCGTGAATTTTTGCCGCTTCCGACCGCCCCCGCCCGCTCCGTGGAAAGCTCTTCGGCCGATTTCGTCAAAGTTCTTCTAACCGAAAATTTGAGCAGCGTCGAATCGCCCTTCCGACACCTCTTATCGTCACATAAATTCTTCCTCCTTCCCCCCGCCGCAATCCATTCACTGTATTTAATACATACACATCCCCTTCCTTTGCGCTGACCATTTCTCGTCGCGAGTCTTTCTCCTTGTTATTAGTTTAATACATCAGAGCCATCAACATGTTGGCTTCACGTCTCTCCAGAGCTCTTCCCAGAGCAACACCCGCAGCTTCGCGATGGGCCACACCTTTGCGAAAACCCTTAGGATCTACGTTCGCTCGATATGAGTCGACGGAAGGAAAGGTTCAGGGTGCTGTCATCGGTATCGATTTGGGTAAGTCCATGGGCATTGCCTGAATTCATATTATTACTATTATGTTTTGTTGCTAAACTTATGTATAGGTACCACCAACTCTGCCGTCGCCATCATGGAAGGCAAGGTGCCCAAGATCATTGAGAACGCCGAAGGTAAGCTATTCGTTCTAGACGGTGGCGTATGAGATGCTGAATCTCTAACGTGATGGCTAGGTGCCCGTACTACTCCCTCCGTCGTTGCCTTCGCGCAAGATGGCGAGCGACTTGTTGGCGTCGCTGCTAAGCGACAGGCCGTTGTCAACCCGGAGAACACCCTCTTTGCCACCAAGCGGTTAATCGGACGAAAGTTCACTGACCCCGAGGTCCAAAGGGATATTAAGGAGGTTCCCTACAAGATCGTGCAACACACCAACGGCGATGCCTGGGTCGAGGCTCGAGGCCAGAAGTACTCTCCATCGCAAGTTGGTGGTTTCGTCCTGAACAAGATGAAGGAGACCGCCGAGTCATACTTGGGCAAGCCGGCCAAGAACGCCGTTGTCACCGTTCCTGCCTACTTCAATGATTCTCAACGTCAGGCTACCAAGGATGCCGGTCAGATCGCCGGCTTGAACGTTCTCCGTGTCGTCAACGAGCCTACCGCCGCTGCTCTTGCCTACGGCCTCGAGAAGGAGGCGGACAGAGTTGTCGCCGTTTACGATTTGGGTGGTGGTACCTTCGATATCTCCATCCTCGAGATCCAGAACGGCGTCTTCGAGGTGAAGTCTACCAACGGTGATACCCATCTGGGTGGCGAAGACTTCGATATCCGCCTGGTTCGCCACATCGTCCAGCAGTTCAAGAGCGAGTCTGGCATTGACTTGTCCAGCGACCGCATGGCTATCCAGCGAATTCGTGAGGCCGCCGAGAAGGCCAAGATCGAACTCTCGTCTTCTCTCCAGACCGACATCAGCCTTCCCTTCATCACTGCTGACGCTTCCGGCCCTAAGCACATCAACACCAAGATGACCCGGTCCCAGCTCGAGAGCATGATGGAGCCTCTGATCACCAAGACCGTCGAGCCGGTTCGCAAGGCTCTGAAGGACGCCAACCTGCAAGCCAAGGACATCCAGGAGGTCATTCTTGTTGGTGGTATGACCCGTATGCCCAAGGTTTCCGAGTCCGTCAAGAGCATCTTCGGCCGTGACCCCGCCAAGTCCGTGAACCCTGATGAGGCTGTTGCCATCGGTGCCGCCATCCAGGGTGCCGTTCTGTCCGGTGAGGTCAAGGACCTCTTACTTCTTGATGTCACCCCCTTGTCCCTCGGCATTGAGACTCTGGGCGGTGTCTTCACTCGTCTGATCAACCGCAACACGACTATCCCCACCAAGAAGTCCCAGGTCTTCTCCACGGCTGCTGACTTCCAAACTGCCGTCGAGATCAAGGTTTACCAGGGCGAGCGTGAGCTCGTCAAGGACAACAAGCTTCTGGGTAACTTCCAGCTGGTCGGCATCCCCCCCGCGCACCGCGGTGTTCCCCAGATTGAGGTTACCTTCGATATCGACGCCGACTCTATCGTCCACGTCCATGCTAAGGATAAGAGCACCAACAAGGATCAGTCCATCACTATTGCTTCCGGCTCTGGTCTGTCCGAGTCCGAAATTGAGCAGATGGTTCAGGACTCCGAGAAGTATGCTGAGCAGGACAAGGAGCGCAAGGCCGCCATCGAGGCCGCCAACCGTGCTGATAGCGTCCTGAACGATACCGAGAAGGCCTTGAACGAGTTCGCCGATAGACTCGACAAGGCCGAGGCGGACCAGATCAAGGAGAAGATCGCCACTCTGCGGGAGTTCATCAGCAAGAGCCAGTCCGGCGAGGGCACTGCTACTGCCGCCGAGATCAAGGAGAAGACCGACGAGCTGCAGATGGCCAGCTTAAGCCTCTTCGACAAGATGCACAAGGCCCGCGCCGAGTCCGGCGAGCAATCTAACAGCTCCGAAGGCGAGGCCAAGCCTGAGGATGAGAAGAAGCCGTAAAATACCCCTTGTGCGTGATTATACTGTGTTTTTAGCTACGAGATGAGGCGGATATGATAGACGCCCTCTCGTTCATCTGTACTTACACTGTACTCATATTTGCTGCTCTTCTATTCCCCAGCTTGTACTCCGGAACTTCGTGACGTGGTTGATTCGCGGGCGGTTGGCGGCGTTCAGAGATTAGGGAAAAAGGCTTGAACTGCGACCTCGGAAGATATTCACGCAGTTTCTGACGACATGAATGGACGGCATTGGGGGATTTCTGCTCCGGGTTGAGCTTTGTATATAAAGATTAAGAACAAAATCTTAATGTAGCATCCCCCCTCATAGCGTTAACGTAAAAAACGGTCAATTCATTTGACGATAACAAGAGCGACATATCCTGATGATGATTGCTAATGACTCGATGACTACTATCTCCTACCAACGTCCAAAATTCTAATCGCTAACAATGAGAAGGCGCCGTTACGTAGGCGGGTCATAATCGGCTGGTCTGTTAGCGAACAAAGATCAGAACAAGCATTGGAGGGTTAAGCCAACTCACCGTCGTCGACACCGGACGCCTGTTGATCGCCACGCATCCCGCAGAAGCTCTGGCTCAGCCGCCTCGTCTCCGGGTCCATCCCGTCGACCAGTTCCACGAGGTCGCCGGGCCTCTCGGCCAGGGATACGAACATGCCGCCTGTTTCGCGGGATATTCTGCGGTCAGCGATGAACTCCCGTCCCCGCGCATTCGTCTGTGTCTCCTTTGCATACGGGGACGCGTGGCATATTCCTTTTCTACGCGGGGCCGCGGATGGGAAATCCCGCGCCCGTGCGTGGAGGCGGCATAGGGAGAGGAGAGGGGGGCTTGTCGGGAAAACGGGGACTGGACCGGCTTACCTTCCATGTGCCATGCGACGTGGCACTGTCGAGAAGAGGATTTTCATCCTGTTAGCAATGCCCAATCCATCTTCTTTTACAACTTGACGAAGGAATCCCGATCCGCGCTTGCTTGCTTGCTTGCTGCTGCTGCTGCCGCCGTGCAAAAAGTTCGTTCCCCGGCAGCAGCACCAGCACCAGCGGACGGGCAGGGAGACGGGGGAAGAAAGAAGAAAAGAGGAACGCGGGGCAAGTTGCGGAGGGTACGTAACGTGAGGCTTGGGCAGGTAGGTAAACTTACGTGCAGCGCCCACAGGCCCGGGTTGTCCGCAACGAACCGGATCACGACGTGGCTGAAGGCCGGCACGGTGACGGTGTCGCGCCGCATCGGGTTCTCGAGGTTCCACGTCGTGCCTGTCGTGCCTGTGCCGCCGTCCTCGTCCTCCTCGCCTTTGCTGCTCTCCCCGAAGAGGCCGCGACCCCAGCCGACGACCTGGAATGTGTGGCCTGTGTGCCCGGAGTCAGAGCGCGTGTTGGGGGGGAGGGAGGAAGGTGGCGTCGGTATGCATGTGTGCATGGTTCCCCGGGGTGGGTAGTCGTGCGTGCATCCCTTGTGCAAGAAAGCCTGTGCTTGGGATGAAGGGTGGGCGGGTGGTCCTGCTTTCGTTTACGTACCGCTGTGCGCTTGTCAGCTGATAGCTCTAGCATATGCATCTAATCTTATGTCGAGGGCGGTGGGACAGGAGGATGGAGCCCGCGTGGAGAAGAGGATGGGTGGATGAGTGGACGAGCTAACGTACTGTAGATGCCAGGGATGCTCCATGGCGTCCCGCGAATTGATCACGATCTGGACGCCCTTATCCGCCTCGGGAATCAGCAGAACCTGCTGGTTCAGGCCGAAGTCCCAGCTGTTGTACGAGTTTGCGCTCTCGGCGGTGAAGTCCTGCTCGAGAGCCTTCCAGAGCGTCGCGTTGTTCGGGAGCGGCGAATACGCGGTCTGGGTGTGCCCATCCACGATGATTCATTAGCTAGCTCGGCCGTATACTTTTTCCAAACCCAGATTATATACGCTTCGGAAGAGGGTGGGGGACGTGATAGTCTCCCGAACCATGCACCGGCCAGGGATAACCAAGGTCAAAGGAGGGAGAGAGGTGACGGGAGATGAATGATAGGGGAATCCACGAGAGCGCTTACCTTATTGATGAAAATCCGATTCACATCCTGTGCCTGCCGGAACATGTACTCGATATAGTGCACGTTCGCCTCGCTACTGACCTCCACGGCCCTATGCGCGCGCATCGGCTTCGGGACGTCGAACGGCATATCGTCGCAGCCCTCCCAGACATCGCCGCGGACGCCGTTATTCTCAACGCCGTAGGGGTTTGACGTGTTCCTCCCGCCGCTGCCGCCATCGCCGCCGACGATTCCAATGGGCTCATCGGGGTCGGGGTCGGGGGCGCCGTCGTACGACAGCACGCCGCGGGCCTCGTAGGCGGCACTGCGCTCGAGCCCCGCGCTCGCGTATGGAGCGTACGGCAGAAAGCAGGTGCGCGGCAACGTTGCCCGGATCATGTAGTTCCCCGGGGGCCCCGGCGCGTCAGCGCGCACCACCACCGACACCCGCTGACCCACGTTGAGGTAGACGCCGCGCTGGCCCTCCAGCGGTGCCACCTCGACCCCGTCCAGCTCTACTATCGTCAGCATGTGGTTGTCGATGCTGAACCAGTACGACAGGAACGAGGACGCATTGATGAGTCGCAACCGCACGGCGCTGCCGGGCCGCACCCTGGTCGCGTAGCGCCGCCCACCCGTGCACAACCGCGGCGGCGCGGAGCCTCCCCTCTCCTCGGGAGGGTACGTCGTCGATGTCACGCTGCAGTCGTAGGTGTTCTGCCCGTTAAGGAGCAGGTTGTCCGGCAGCGGCTCGACGCCGGATTCGAAGGGAACCCATTTCGAGGTCGGGTTCAGGTAGCTGGCCAGGAGCTTTTTCGGAGTCACAATTTTCGTTAGTCGGGAAGGAAGACGGGCGGGGTGGTTGGAGAGGGAGAGGTATTCCGATGGGGCGTTACGGTAGACCCGACTTACCACAGAGCCATGAGTGTGGTACACATCGCTCACGAATATGATCTTCTCAGCATCTGTCTCCGGGACCATCTCGTCCGGGTCGTGTATCACCTGCAAGCAGCGTGTAAGTAAGTTTGCGCTTCTTCGGGCGGGGAGCTTAGGGACGGCGAACTATTGGCCCGTAGATCCCGTCGCTGTACTGCACCGAGAGGTGCGCGTGCCACCAGAACGTCCCCCTCTGGTCGATGACCCGGAACTCGTACGTGAAGCTCCGGCCCGGGGGGATGCCGCACTGCGAGACGCCCACCACGCCGTCCATCCACGTCGTCCCCTTCTGGTCGATGCCGTGCCAGTGGATGGTGGTGCTCCAGTTCGCCATGAGGTTGTTTACGTGCACCCTCACGGTATCCCCTGTGTTGGCCTCGATCAGCGGCCCGGGGCTCTGGCCATTAACCAAAATCATGGGCTTCTGGAACCCGTCGGGAGCGGCGAGGGCCTGCGAGACGTTGAACACGTACTCGCGGACCGCGGGTCGGGCCCCCGCCCCCTCCACGGAGAAGTCAGTGTCGAGGTCCAACTCGGTGGCGTTGACGAGTCTCTCGATGGGCACGGACTCGAGGTCCTCCGGTATCCCGTAGTAGTTGCTGTATTTGAGCGGCGGCGGATGTGCGTACGCTGCCCTGTCGCGCCGCCGCCCGAGGCCGAGGCCGAGCCCCAGGCCCAGCGCGAGCGCCAGCACGCAGAAGCAGAGGAGCGAGGATACGAAGACGCAGAGAAACACCGTTCGGCGAGGTCGCTGCTGTTTCTCAGGGGTGAAGGCGGAGGGACTGCTGGAGCTCTTCCGCGTCGTGGCCGACCCGGTCGGCTCAGGCGGTTGTTCAGGATCATCGTGTTCGAACATCAATTTGGTCAAGCTACTTGAAGGGCGGTGTCCGGGCATCTTTGGGAATCCGGGGGAATTAGGAAAAGAGCCATGCGAATATGAAAAAGACGCCGGAGGGCATCACTACTCACAGACTTGATACTAAGGGATGGGCGGAGAGAGGATAGGGGACATTCCTTGTCCTGTCGCAGAACACGAGATTTAGTAAGACATAATACACATTTGCCCCTGATCACACCCGATGAATGCTAGGGAGAAGATTTTCATGGCTGAGAGAATAAGGAATGATGGAAGTTCCACTAAAGTAGACATGCTGCTTCATTGCAACATGTGCCTTAAAAATGCGATCTGATCTACCTTCCGAAGCTAAACCACCCCTTCTTCTGTGGCGGAGCCGCCTCCTCTTGTTTCTTCGGGGTCTCTTCGACAACGGATAGGGTCTTCCCGGGGTATGCAACGTAATTCCAAGCGACATCGAAGAATAGCGGTTTTACGGGAATAGGTTCGACTTTAGGAGGGTAAGTGACAAGGTTTTCCAGGTCAACACCTTCCGCTGGATACTCAGAGAACCGCTGGATCAAAGGGATCTTAACCTTTGAAGCTGTCGAGTTCGACTTCGCGCGCAAGTTGTCGATTTCGACAATCGCGCGACATCTTTGAAGCTCTCCCTTCAGAAGATTGTGGAGAAATCGCACATCCGACTGCCGTATCTCTATATTTTGAGGCGTATATTCCGAAGCTGAGGAGCCGTGCTTTGAGAAGAAGGCCGCAGGCTGCTGGATTTCATCGAATGCGTGCTTGGTAAGAGCCAACGCGTTAAGCGACTGTCCTATCAGTGAGTGGGAGCGGGCAATCGATAGAGATCTGGACAGTCACTTAGTAAGCTCTCGAGAAAAGCGGATGAGGTCCAGAAACTAACTTAAGAGCATGGAAGTAATTGATGGTCGCTCCCAACTGCTCAAGCAAACCTTCGTCTGCAGCAACACCCGGAAGATCCTTGATGGAGTCGATACTCTGCAGGGTCGAGTCATAGAGGACTACCTTCTCTCTTAGCCGGGCAATCTTGCGCCCAGGGGCTTCCGGCTTCGGCTTCCGCGACGTCGCATCCTTTTTTGATTTGCGCGTCGTATTAGGGGCAGAGTCCAACAGAGCCCCATCGTGTTCACCACTCAATACTCGGTTACGGCCAATTCTCCAGCTTATCATCTGGTAGTTGACGGCTGTCCGTGTGATTTGGAGACTTTGTATGCGAGCATCATTTTGCGAAACACCCTCTTCCTTGAGATCGTCAATGGCATGCTTAGTAGCATCTGCAGCATCCTGGCTGGCGATGAGCACCCCGTCATACGCAGCTGCCATTTCCTTTGGTAAGATAACATCCGACGATTCCAGTTTCTCGGCTAGTTGCGCTGTCGCCGTGTCAGTGGCGGCCAGTGCCACTGCAATAGCCGCGTCCTCGATTTTTACCTGTCGAGATCTCCATGTAATAGTTTGAGGAGCATTAGCTGCGCCGACCTGGCCTTGCTGTGCGTCAGGCCCAGTCTGTTTCAGCAAGCTGGGGTCGAATTTATTGATCTGCTCAACCAAAGCATCGTCGGAAGAGGGAAACGCTTTCCTGGCAATGGTAGGTACTGCCAATGTCCGGGGGATCTTGCTCTGATAGGCCGCATACTGGATCGACGGGTCGATGGTCTCGGAGAGAAGGTCTTTGAAGGTGTCACCTCTGATAGACGATGAAAGGGCGATGTATATAATGCGTGAGGTGGAGTAGCTCTGCACACAAGGCTTCCAGTCCTGCTTCTCAAACTGAGTTGCTCCTCGGATTAGGGATGCGTAGGCACGAGCCTCTAGTATGTCTACATCGCTGGCACCGCTTGTAGAAGCATCTGAAAGTAATCTGACAAGTTGTTCGGCAATACGAGCCCCCTTGTCAAGCCTTGATATAATGTGTGTTCGGGTTCGGCCGGCGATACCCTTTGCATCTGTAGAATGGACAGCCTTGTATCGCATGGCCTGAGCCCAGTCTCGCTCTGCCGTCAAAAGGAGGAGATGAACAAATCTGATATTCGCTGTCAGTGCCTCGAAGCTAATATTGGATTCTCCACAGGCCGGTCCTCACCCATGGTTTTCAGCAATTTGGCTAGGGGTAACGTCGCTCCTCTTGCTGAATTTTCCTCTGTTCCTGGTCGAAAGATTCAATTTCTTCCGGCAGTTGTGCAGTTTCTTGGCAAGCTGCCTGTGGTACGTGCTGTAGTCGCCATAGAGCAGAGCCTGGTTCCTCGCAGATACGAAGAAGGTGGTGATATCCATGTCGCGAAAATTCAGGCCGCGTGTTATGTCATGAGTGGGTGAGTTATTGTTCCCCTGTGGGAGAAGTCGGAGGGGGGGCTGTGGTATTAATCGGTGGTTATACTGTCTACCTACTTGCAGTATATAGCAAAACGTGGTTAATGTCCAGGATGGTGGGGTCTAACTTTACGGATGCAACATCGTCGTCACTTTAGTGAGCAATCGGCCTTCTCGAAATTCCAGATGTGGGGTCACTGAGGCACTTAGCTGCAACTACTTCTTACTGCAATTTTTGTGGCTATATACATATACATATGTAGTTATTGGAACATGGCCGGTAGCTTTATGAATAGGCTAGCCCTCTTATGCAATCTTCCAAGTGACGCAGATGGTGAAGCTCTAGCAAATCGCTGCCGTCTTTTTTTTTCCCCTTCGCCTGGATTGGGAGAACATACGATTTCTCTGGACTACCACCTATACACCTCATTCCTAATTGACCTTGACTTCGGCGTCCAGGGACACGGTCGGCGCCTTCGGAGGATCATTCTCTGTATATTTTGTCCCGAAGCTTTCTATCTCGTTTTGCTGCCTTTCGTAAGGTACACAGCTCCTCCAATTTCTAGATGCTTGTAACGAACCTCTCAACTGACTTTGACTAGTAGCTGTTAGGATGCCTTAGAATAATATCAGCAAGACTTCGATCAGGCCGCTTTCGATTTTTAATCATTTATACCAGTGGTGTTTGGGCACTTGAAGTACCTCGAGCTTCTCCCAATGCTAGAGAAGACGGCCGCTAGCTTGGAACCATGCGGCCTTCAACGAGTCCTTCCATGCGCCAACAAGCCCTTTCGGAGCAGACGACAGCTTCATACAGCTTTCTGGCAACATGGCGCTGCTGACGTTGAGCTGAGCGGAGCATGGCAAGCTCTGGTGCACGGTACATGTGATTTCAATGTGGAGTCTACGCCTGTCGCTGAGGAGTCTAGAAGCCCTGCCTTAACCGCATCTACCTTCCTTCTCGATTTTCTATATCCGCCTGGAGCTGTCTCCCTTATGCGCCGTCTAAACCCTATCTCTACCGAGCGTCTAGATAATATCCGGTCTTCTGGTAGTCTGAGGAGGCTTGCGCCTCGTCTTTATACCTCGTCCGCTTCGCTCTCGCGAGCCGCCGGATCTGATCCGACACCACGGTTTGCCGGAGGCAGCGCTAAGTTGGAAAACTCCACAGAGTCTCTGAAGCAAGCAACTGAGCTGGGACGACATACAGAGGAAGCAACCCAAGATGTTCAAGACAAGCCGTTGGCTAATTTTGACGATTTGAACGATGTAGACGAGAATGTCAACCATGTTGACGCCCTCGACGAACTTTTAGCCAGTGACAATCCCGAGGTTGCCGACCAAATCTGGTATCATTACAAAGCTCTTGATCCTCAGTCCGGAGACATCTATCTCGGTCAAGTGTTAGTCTTCCTCTCCAAAACGGGCAGACTGTCAGATTCTTGGAAGATATCAGAGCTTTTCCATAGACTCGACCCAAGGCGATGGGATAGCTATACTTTCGTTGCTGGCGTTCGAGCTGAGGTTAACCTGCAAAACAACGCCCAAGCTCTCGAAATATTTGTCAAGGGCTTGGCTCACGGTGCTCTTGACCTGATGGCACTAGTTGAGGCACTGGACTTGCTGCTTTCACAAGCTCTACGTTCTGAAACCCAGCAGTTTTTAAGCGACCTATGGAAGCATTATCCTGAAATGGCTGTGCGTTGGGGTTTCGAAGATTTCGAAGGTATCACCTCGCACCTAAAGCATGTCACTTCCGTGCCCGGTCTCGTCGAAAAGGCCATGAATTTCAAAGAATCCGGCCTGGGACGTCGAATAGGCGCGGACACCGGCGGGGTTGATCAAAACGCTTTGCAGGTTCTACAGAAAATCCTTGTCCGAAGAGCACTTGTTGTCTGCACTGATGCGCAAGCGATACCGTTGCTTGACCTTACGAAAGATCCCATGGCTTTTGAGGAATTTCTTCGGCAGGCCACTGCGAAGAGACGATATCGTCTTGCCACGGAGGTGTACGACGTTTACCGTGAACTTCCTGGCAGTCAGCCAAGCCACCCCGTTCTCTATGAAGTGTTTAGATGCTACACCACTATGAACGCCCATACACCCACAAAGCTAGTCGGCCTGGAGCTCCTTTGGGGCGACTGGCATAAGTTTCATACTACTCCTTCCTATCGAGCGTATCAGAGATATCTAGCTTTCTATGCGTCATTGGGAGATAAGGAGAGGGTCCACACGTTCTGGAAAGAATTTGTCGATATATACGCCGACCAAAACGTCATCCAGGGCGATGACACCTTCGCTCACCTTCTTCAAGTGCACGCAGTACTAGGCGAGGTGGAAGAGGTCCAACGCATCTTCAATGACATCTCGGACCGATTTGGCCTGAAACCCAATACGCACTGTTGGAATATTCTCCTCAACGCTTATGCCAAAGTCGGCGACTATGATGGCGCCATTCAGACGTTTGATAGGTTCGCCGCTGTGGGGAAGCCCGATAAATATACATATGGAACCATTATGCAAATGGCCGGCTCTAGGGGAGACCTGGGTTTTACTGTCGACCTGTATGGCCGAGCGCGTAGGGCAGGTATACTGGCCAACGACGCGATACTCAGCGCCCTGGTAGACGCGTACTGTCAGAACGATCTCTCCAAGGAAGCCGAAGACGTCTGCGTTCGAGCCGCACAGAAAGGGATCACCGTGACAAGACTATGGAATAAGCTGCTTCATTACCATGCCCTTCGTCGAGATCTGCCCGCCGTTAATAAGATTCTCAATTTGATGGCTGAAAAGGGGATCACTTACAATCAGTTTACTTATGAGCAGCTTTTGCTGGCCCTTACAGTTTGTCGGCAGTCTCAACACGCGCTTCATCTTCTTTCCGTAGCTCTGAAGGACAAGGTTTTCGCGGTGACGACCCGGCACTTTTATATCGTCATGGGTGCCCTTCTCAAGACCGGGGAACCCCAGCCAGTCCTGAGCTTGCACAGGATGATGAGAGAGCATGGCGTTCCGACTTCATCCGGGATTATCTTCCGCTTGGTTCAAGCCCTCGTGCAGTTCAGGAAATTCCCCGCCAAGCAGCGTATGCGCAAGACGGCCACGCACTGGCTTGGAGATGCCCTTCGTTCATTTTACCAGGTATATGGCTTCAGGTTTCCGGAAGCTTTGGAGGTTAGGCGACCTGGAAATACACGGCGACCGCGGTCAACCGAACGCGAGCTATTAAAGAGCGGCTCTGAGCCATTCCACTTCGGCACGATGATTTACATGTTCGTCGAATTGAAAGATTTTGTCCGTGCCAATGAACTCGTCGACCTTTATCGGTACGTCTTTCAGGGTGAGCATGAGGAGGTGCTACCAGTTTTGATGCTCAATTCCGTCATGCTGGCGGATCTGCGAGAGGATCGGTATGATCGTGTCAAGAAGACGTGGCGCGTACTCTTGGGCGCTGCGAAGAAGGCGACACGGTCGGAAGACTTCAACGAGGACTTGCCACACACTCCCAAGGTTTCCCCCAAGTATCGGTATGTGCTTTCAGGCGGTTTGAAGATCATGCAGGAAGTATTCTTCAACGAGAAAGATGCCACTGGTCTTCAAAACCTTGTCGAAGAAGTGCGTGGCGAGGGCTTCGAGCTCGACAGCAAGAACTGGAATTATTACGTTCAGGTCATGGTCCAGTTGAAGCAGTACAAAGAGGCTTTCAACGCGTGTGAGGAATTCCTCATGCCAAACTGGACGGGATGGTTTATTGCCCGTGTGCGGGAGAATATGAAGAATCAGCTCCCTCTAGACGTCCGGCGGAAGGGGACGTCTCCTCGATATCTGCGACCGATAGCAACGACGCTTTACCATCTTGCCCAGGGCTACATGGAGCTAGATCGGATGAGCTCATGGTCAGACGAAGCCGGGAGGACGCTCCGGGAGATCGATGAAGGATGCCTCCAGGCCGTCAGAGCCATCAAGTCCATGCACAGGGTGCATTCAGACCTTGAGTATGATATCTTTGGGGACGCCGAAAATCCATATTGGATGGATGGGGAAGGCGGCGAAAAGCATGAGGGAGGCGATGAGGAGAACGAGCCGCAACGTGGTGCGTAGACTTGTGCATGATCTCCTCTATCTATTCTGTAAATTACTTGAGGCATACATCCGTGTACCAGACTAGACTATGCATTAGTGGCTGTATATACAAAATGGTCATCGAATTTACCACGGTATGCTGTACTTCTCTTTCCACTCGGCTTCAACCACCTTTCGATACTAACATATACCACAAGGGGGGTACTCTCACCATCCCCCCAAAACCCCTGGGACATAACCCTAGTCCTAACCGAGATCTTTAGCCAAGTTGTACGGGGTAATGGATCGAGTTCGAATATACACCCAGGCAACAGGTGAAGCCCCGTAATTCTCGACCCCATCCCTGACTATGGGGGCGTGACTCATACTCGACTTCCGCCGCCCATGAATCCTGATCATTAACCCTGACCGAAGTCCAATCTCGGCGATCCTCCTCCCGCGAGAGGGCCTCACCTGCAGACCCCGAGTGCTCGAAATGTTCCTTCTAGCTACTCTATACACCAGGCGTGATTTAAGTGCGTAGTTCCAGTTCGGGCAAGACCATGTGGATACTCGTCCTGGTGCGCCCTTCTGTCAAGCGTCGGAGATTTCCCCATACATATATCATATATACGCACCCCCTAACCAGGCCCGCTTACCAAGTAATCTCTGACCCTTATACTTACCGCTGGTAATGCATGGAGATCTCTACTATCCACAGGTGGACATCGGCAGTAAGCGCTGGTCAATAATACGCGGGATTTCAACCCGCCAAACAGCCACTACGTCCAATAACCCACAGATTTGTCTCACCCTAGCGGCCCCCGTTCCTCATCAAGAGGTCGCGCCGCCGCTCAAGCCCATCCTCTCAACCCGCACCGCAAGTACACCAAAATGGCAACCGTTCCACCACCATCACAATCACCACAGCCCGCCGCCCCCGCAGACGGACTTACGGGTACCGGTACGGCCCACCTGCTGCCCCCAGGCTTCGTCCTCTCTCGCTGCGAGCCCGCCGACGTCCCGGAGATGGTCGACGTCTACATCAGCGCCTTCCAAGGCGGCGACTACGTGTACTGGTGGGCGCCGACACCGAAAATGCGCGCGTGGAACAGGGAGCGCTTCGCGCGGCGGTTCGCGGACCCCGCCGAGGCGCAGTTCAAGGTCGTCGACGAGGCGACCGGGAGGCTCGTCGCGCACTCCAGGTGGGTCCTGCCAAAGGGCATGAGGGGCGCCGGGGTGAGGGTCGAGGGAGTAAGGATGAGGGTGCAGGAGAGCGGCCCGGGGGATGGGAATGGGAAGGAGGAGGGGGAAAAGAAGGATCCGGTACTTGCCGCTAGTGAAGGACAGACCGAGAAGAAGAGGAGGACCGGCGACGAGCATCCGGATGTCCCCGAGGGCACGGATGTCGAGCTCTATCGCGAGTTCTTCGACGGCGTGACCCGTGCGGGCGAGAAATGGGGCGCCAGCGAAAAGTTAGGTACGTGTTTTCCATCCCTTTGCCGGCCAGCCTCCCGTCACCGAGAAACCGCCCCTCCAGTTACCCAACACCCCTAAATCCCGTCCTGCTGACCCTGGGGGGAACCTCAGAGCTCTCCCTCCTATGCACGGACCCCGCGTACCACGGTCGCGGCATTGGCGCCGCCCTGGTGAAGCATGTGCTCGAGATCGCGGACGCCGAGGGCGTCGAGGTCTTCCTCGACGCGCTCCCGCTAGCCAGGCCACTGTACGTGCGCATGGGCTTCGCCGTCGTCGACAAGATCGAGTTCCCGCTCGCGAGGGCGAGGACGGATCGCGATATCGTCCTGTACGTCATGATTCGGCGGCCGAGGCGGGCGTGAAAGTGAACTCGGTAGGGCTGGATGGCAATCGTATCACTGGAAGGCTAACTGGGGAGTATGTCTTTGTGGCGAATGCCTATATGATAGGGTTCAAAAATTAATACACAAACAATGTAAAAGGTTTGGGTGATTCGACATGTGTGGGCTGCCATGGAAAATGCGATTGTGTGTGTGAGATGGGATGAAGATGAGGTCTCCCACAATGACTCAATGAGTGATTCTATTTGAAGCATTGAGCAAGCATATATATCGCTTTGCTGGCCGCACACGAGGCGACTGAGAGTCTACAATAAATTCTTAAGACCCATCCATCACCGCAATCTGCCAACTACTTGGCGCATACCAATTTACTCCTTTCCAGCTACGACTATGGCTAGTTCACCGTCAACAGAGCAGCAACCCAGTCACACAGACAATGATCCCGGTATGGACAAGGCGCTGCAGCAGTACCAGACGACCGATATCCCTTCGGCCAGCAGCCAGGTTCACTTGAGAGGAGGATGTCTATCAGAGAGCGATGATCAGCGTTATGTTTACTATTTGGCCCCCAGTGCACCGCGTCCAGCGCTTCCCGCCGCCCGTCCGACGAGGGCCCAGCTCCCCCCTTCGTACCGTCGGCGTGAGACGGCCGATCCTCCGCCCCCTTACGAAGCGCCAAGTCGGCCGCCGTCATACAAGAGCACGCGGTGAATAGTGGAGCGTCGGTTCCTTCCTGATAACCCCCTTGGGTGTAGCTAATGTTTCCCAGAAATACGCGAGTTGGATGTGAAGTTTTCGGTTACAGCTGCTGCGGATGAATGAGTCTGAGGGGTGGTTTCTACGAGGCTCGGGGTTC